>BOPN01005116.1:97500-100000 GCA_017312705.2 Penaeus japonicus | reverse complement strand
ATTATTATTATTATTATTATCATTACTATTATTATTATTATTATTATTATTATCATTATCATCATCATTATCATTACTCTTATTATATCAGCTTGTCTCTACAATGGGCACCATGGAAGCAGCTCTTGGTGTTTTGGCTTATGGGAAAACGGATGGTATTATGTGGGTAACTGATATAAACTGGATAATGACGTATGATCAACAGCCATACAGACCTCCGGAATATCTTCCCAGCCGGAGAAGGTTGCAATGCGATCAGCAATAGCAGTGAAATTGAAGCCTGTTGAAGCATTGTACGATCCGAATTCTTCGTTGACACACAGGATCATGGGCCATATCTGTCGAAAGTAAACAAAGACAGAAGTGAGAGTATTGTTACGTTTTCTTTTCTTGTTTTGTAATAGTATTCGTGTAGTTTCATGCAATCATATTGAAAACATTTCTCATTCTTTCCCTACCCAATGACGAGTACATGACACCGATAAGAATACGCAGTCAGTGATAGCTAATTGGTCAACGGAAAGAACAGGTTCCTCACGTCATCTTCGTCGATGCTGCGGCGTCCTCGTCCTCCTCGACCACGTCCGCGTCCTCCTCGTCCTCCGCGTCTTCGTCCGCCTCCTCTTCCGCGACTTGGCCTGGGTGTGTCCTCTTCTGCAACGTGGGCGTCTGTGTCTTTACCTTTCGTTTGCACACTTTCGTAATTCTTAATACTTGCAGAGGTCATCAATATCGTGTATTCAGGAATTACTTCGATTGCTATACTTTAATTGGTTGTTTTCGAGTGCTTACAAAATCATTTCATCCTTAATGCCTAAGGAGGTGATTATCATTAATTAGCTTATCTAATCACTGACTAACATCAGCTGTCAATATCTAATTAATATCATTTGAAACAAGTCTGGCATTCATATTAGTCACATGCTTACCAGACGAAGTAGAAGTTTCTTGACTTGGGTACTGCTTTATGGTGTCGATAGTCTGCGAAAAGTGTTTTAAAACAGTCCTTTAAACACTTATTCGACCGAGTCACAGCCTATACTATTATATTGGCTCCTCTATTACACGCGACATGACTTCCTATTGTGATACAACACGGTTAGCTATTAGAAAGAGTAATATAACATGAGTACCATTCGATCACTTTCATGCAATAGTAATTACGTTCGCATTTAAAGGGGATTTCTCAATTACGCAATAGAAAGAAAAGTGGAAATCTATTTTCACTGCAAATAAGCGAACCAAACTATTGAAATCACCCAACACCGAAAACGAAAATAACAGTAGTTAGAAGGGGGGGGGGGGACTCAAACTTTCTTTGGACGGGTCGTACTATTTTTTGCCTTAAACATAAAGCTAAGGGTCTGGAATGTGTCGAATTATGATACTAACAACAGAAAGAGTTATGAGTTACAATATCGAAAGGTTTTTCTGATTCGTTTTACTAATATCTAGATTAACATATGCTAGAAAAGCATAAGACCCGGGCATAAATTCAGGAATCAGTAAGCTTGAAAAAAAAAAAAAAAAAAAAAATATGCTCAAAGGTATACCCAAAAATATGGAGATGGGGGGGGGATACTTCCAAATCCGTAGGTAACTCGAAAAATATCCTAAAAATAGCACATCCCCATCATACTATATATAGAAGTTTCCTGTACCCCTACCGGGAACTGTGCACACAGTATTATTAATAAGTATGTATGAGATTAACATTCAACCATTAATAGTGGATTCAGCTGAGTTTACAAGAGAGCAAAAAGTAGAAGACATCACGCTCTGGTCTAGTATACCACATATGGCAGATTTAACAAGAATACAATACGTATCAGGCATTACCATTCAATAAAAGCAGAATGTAGCAGACATTACCACTTAGCGTGATCTTATTACTTACATCACTGGAGATTGTGACTGAACTGCAGGTAGCATTTTCACTGTCCGTCTCAATCCAAGACCTCAGCAACTCGTGTCTTTCGTCGCAGAACTCTTGTGATTTGTTCTTCACGCACGACATTATTTCCAACATTTGCTTGAAATGTAAAAAAAAATAATAATAATTTAATATGTATATAATTTGCTTTCTTTTCTGACTTTCATCATTTTCTTTTAAATGTCTTTTTTAGCGTATATTCATTCACCTGTGTAAAAATAACAATAATATTCTAACGATTTTCCCAATCACTGTTTACACCATCCATTCGTCGGCCACCCATATGAGTCCTTACCTGTGTAGCATTGGTGCTGGTGGTGTTCGCGGCGCATTCTTCGAAGAATATTTTGACATTAACAACCGCCTGTGAGAGAAAAGAAAACGTGTCCGCTGGTCACCAAAATCACCGTCGCAGTATTATCAACAGAATTCCACCCTCTGCTTTGAATCTATTTCCATTTCTCCATCTACTCCCCACGCTATTCCACCCATGATTCAACCGTGCAACCACGTGGACTAACCTCTTTATCCGGTCCATCAAGATTGGTGCTCTTGAGGACTGCCTGT
>BOPN01005116.1:80000-82500 GCA_017312705.2 Penaeus japonicus | reverse complement strand
CGAGCGGCGAGTGTTGCACCTGCGCGGTCGCCCCTTTTTTTTTTTTTCATTCCAGGGTCGACCGGGGTGTAGCTGTTGAGACTCGGATATCTATTATTTATTTATTTTTTTTACTTGATTTTACTCTTTCCTGGGAGGGGGCGCCGAGGTGGTTCTTTCCTGTTTGTTGTTTTATCTTTTACCTGGTTGTTATTGTAGTTTTTCTTTCTTTCTTTCTTTTTTATTCTTGTATTTCATTTCCATGTTCTCTTTCTTTTTCCTTCTCCTCCTTTTTCTTCCTTCTTTTCTACATTTTTTTTCCTATTCTTATCAAGATTATATCATTATTATCATGATCATTATCTTCTCGGTATTGCTTTCTTGCCTTCGTCTCCGCCCTCCTCTCCTCCTCCTCTTCCTCTTCTTCTTACGCCTCCTCCTCCTCCTCCTCCTCCTTCTCCTCCTCCTCCTTCTCCTCCCTCTCCTCCCTCTCCTCCTCCTCCTTCCTCCTCCCTCTCCCTCCTCCTGCTTCGACTCTTCTTCTTCCTCCTACGCCTTCTCCTCCTCCTCTTGTTCCTCCCTCCTCCTCCTCCTCCTCCTCCTCCTCCTCCTCCCCCTCTTATTCCCCCTCCTGTTCCCCCTCCTCCTCCTCCTGTTCCCCCTCCCCCTCCCAGTCCCTCTCTCCCCCCTTCTCCCCCCCCTTCCTCCCCCCCCCCCCCACACACACACACACCCCACCATCGAGCAGGTGAGAGGCAGCAACCAGCCCGCGGGACGTTCGTTCGTTCGTTCATTCGTTCGTTCGTTCGATCCATCGTGCGTGCGTGCGTGCGTGTGCGTGGCGTGTCGAGGGGCGCGACCTCCTAATCGCGGTGGACATCCTGTACCGATAACAAGTCCTCCTGTCGCTACTCCTCCTCGACCTCCCTTCCTCTCCTCCTCCTCCTCCTCATATGCTACTCTCCTCCTCCTCCTCGTCCTCCTCTCCTCCTCCTCGTCCTCCTCTTCCTCCTCTTCCTCCCCCTCTCCTCCTCTCCTTCTCCTCCTCCTCCTCCTCCTCCTCCTCCTACTCCTCCTCCTCCTCCTCCTCGTCCTCCTCCTCGTCCTCCTTTTCCTCCTCGTCCTCCTTTTCCTCCTCTTCCTCCTCCTCTCCTCCTCCTTCGCCTCCTCCTCCTCCTCCTCCTCCTCTTCTTTCCCCTTATCTCCTCCTCCTTCTCCTCCACCACTTCTCTTCCTACTCCCCCTCCTCTACTTCTCCTCCTCCTCTGCCTCATTCTCCTCCACTTCTCTCTTCCTCCTCCTCCTCCTCTTCCTCATCTTACTCTTCCTCTCATTCCCCTCCACTTCTCTACTCTTTCTTTTCGTTCTCCTCTAGTGGCTTCTCCGTTTTGGTGTTTTTGTTGTTGTTGTTCTCCTCTGTTCTTAGTCGTCCCGCTCTTCCTTCCTTATTCCTCTTCATCATCTTCCTCCTCCTCCTCTTTCCTATACCTGCTCTTGCCTGGTTATCAACATCCTCCTCCTCTCCTCTCCTCTCCTCTTCCTTTCCTCTTCTCGTTCTCCTCCTCCTCCTCCTCCTCCTTTCTCCTCCTTTCTCCTCCTCCTCTTTCTCCTCCTCCTCCTTGTCCTTCTTCCTCCTGATCTTCCTCCTCCTCCTGATCTTCCTCCTCTTCCCTGCTCCTTCCCTTTTCCTCTTAGTTCTATTATAGTTTCCTTTATATTTCAGTTTTTGTACTTGTTTTATTTATCAGTTCTATGGGATTATTTTGTCTATCCGCTGTTTACAATTTAGTTCGTGTAGGTGTGTCTCTGGAAAGTTAGTTTCGTAAACAAGAGCTGTTATAGGCGTATATTGCTGTGTTTCATCATCATCACCATCTATCTCTTATCTCCGCACACATACATACATATATACACATATACATATATATATACATATATACATATATATATATATACATATATATATATATATTATATATATATATATATATATATATATATATATATATATATATATATATAAATACAGACCTATGGTAGAGAGAGAAAGAAAGGAGAGAGAGAGAGAGAGAGAGAGAGAGAGAGAGAGAGAGAGAGAGAGAGAGAGATGAACCCAAGCTTACATGGATGGATAAGGGATACATAGTCGACCGCCCCTCCTCCCCTCCTCTCCCCTCCCCTCCCCTCCTTCCCTCCCCTCCTCCCCTCCCCCTCCTGCCTCGGAGACGGTATGTTTTGTGACAATAATTACGTAATGATACGTTAATAAAATAATCGCGCGAGCTTGCAACACCGCCATTGTGTGTGTCTTCCCCACCCCCATATTATCGCCGCCCCCCCTCTCTTCTCCCCCTCATCGCCGTCCCCCCCCCCCTCTTCTCCCCCTCATCGCCGTCCCCGCCCTCCCCCCTCTTCTCCCCCTCACCGCTTCCCGACCCCCGACCCCCTTTACCTTTTCCTTCCCCTTCCTCTTATCCTTTCCCTTAACTTTCTCTCTTCCTCTCCCGTTCCATTATCTCTC
>BOPN01005116.1:57500-70000 GCA_017312705.2 Penaeus japonicus | reverse complement strand
GGGATGGAATAGAGGAGGGGGTGTAGCAAATATGTGGAATATGGGATGGGGGAGGGGAGGGGGGGAGTGAGAAATGTGTGTGTGTGTGTGTTTGTGTGTGGATGTGTGTGTGTATGTATGTTTGTGTTTGTTTTTGTGTGTGTGTGTATGTGTGTATGTATGTATGTGTTTGTGTTTGTGTCTGTCTGTCTGTCTGTGTGTCTGTATATACATGTACAAGAAAGAGAGTGAAATAAAAGAATAGATAGGAGATAAAGAAATGGGAGACGACGAGAGAGAAGGAAAGCGAAGGGGAAGGCAAAAAAGGGTTGAAAAGGGAAAATGTAAAGAAGAAAAAAAGAATATAGGAACTAAAAAATAGATAATAAATCGCCGAACATTTACTAAGACCTAGAATAAAGTTTTGGAAAAAACAAACAAACAAACAAACAAACTGATTAACTATAATAAGGAAGGATAAAAGATTATAAAAAAGAAAAAGAAAAAAACTAGAATAAAGGAAAGGGGAACGGAAAAAACAAACAAAGAGACAGGAGTAAGAGAGGAGGGGGAAAAGGGCAAATTCCCCAAATCTAGGAAAAGAAAAAGAAGGGGGAAAATTATAAGAAAAAACCGAGAAAACAAGTAAGTAAAAAGGGGGAGGGGGAAAGAACAGAAAGAAAAGAAAAGAAAAGAAAAGGTAATGAAGAGATACCCCGAAAAAAGGGAGAGAGGGCTAAACGAAAAATAATACAAAACTCGGAAAACGAAAGGAAAATAATATCCCAAGAATTTGGAAAAGAGAGGGGGGGGGGGCAAAAAGGAAAAGAAAAGAAGGAAAATTATACAGTGTAAGAAATGGAAAAGAGATGAAGTGAAATTAAACACAAAAATTACTAAAATGATATATATGTGTACATGTTTTTTATTTATTTATTTATTTATTTGCACGTATACACATATACACAGCATCTATGTATCCCTTTCTATCTTTTTTTTAACTATTTCTATATCTGTATCAGTTAATCTCTCTCTCTCTCTCTCTCTCTCTCTCTCTCTCTCTCTCTCTCTCTCTCTCTCTCTCTCTCTCTCTCTCTCTCTCTCTCTCTCTCTCTCTCTCTCCTTTTCTCTCCCTTCCCCCCTTTCTCTCCCTTTCTCTCTTTTTCTCTCTTTCTCATTCTCTCGTTTTCTCCCCCTTTCTCTCTCTCTCCCTCCCTCCCTCCCTTACCCCTCTTCTTTCTCTCCCTTTCTCTCTCTTTCTCTTTCTCTCTCCATCTTTCTCTTTCTCTCTCCCTCTTTCTCTCTCCCTCTTTCTCTCTCCCTCTTTCTCTCTCCCTCTTTCTCTCTCTCTCTCTCTCTCTCTCTCTCTCTCTCTCTCTCTCTCTCTCTCTCTCTCTCTCTCTCTCTCTCTCTCTCTCTCTCTCTCTCTCTCTCTCTCTCTCTCTCTCTCCCTCTCTCCCTCTCTCCCTCTCTCTCTCCCTCCCCCTCTCTCTCCTTCCCTCTCTCCTTCCCACCTTAATATACGATTTATGCCTACGCGGATGCGCCTTAAGAATCCATTGGCGAGAACTCTAAGGCTCATTTTCCCATTGAAGAAGCATGGTGTGATCGACCATCTCTTCGAAGGGGAGATTTTTTTTTTGCAAGTAGCCAGCGCTTTTCTTTGATGACGTCAGGTCTTGCATTGCAGTTGAGCAACGAGAGCAGATTCATTTTTCTTTTTAGGGCGGGGTGAGGTTGGGGGTGGGGGTGGGAGTGAGGGGGGTGGGGCGTGTGTTTGTGTGTGTGTGTGTGTGTGTCTGTGTGTTTGTGTGTGCGTGTGTGTGTGTGTGTGTGTGTGTGTGTGTGTGTGTGTGTGTGTGTGTGTGTGTGTGTGTGTGTGTGTGTGTATGTGTATGTATGTATGTACGTATGTTCGTATGTACGTGTGTACGTGTGTGTGTGCATTTATGCATGCATTTATGCATAACTGTGTATGTGTGAGCATGTGATTGTGTCCTTAGACAAACGTGCTTTCTAGAGGCACACGGACGGATGTGGGGGAGGAGTTTGAAGGGGAGGGGGAGTGTGTGTGTGTGGGGGGGGGGGGCAGGGCGTGAGTGGGGCACACCTGCGGGGGCGAGGCTGACGTCACCCATTCATTAACCTACAAATAAGGCAGGGACTCGACCTGATCTTCTCCCGCCCTCTTTTCCTCTCTCTCTCCTCCCTCCCTCCCTCCCTCCCTCCCTTCCCCTCTCTCCCTCTCTCTCTCTATCTCTCTTGTTTTCTCGCCCTCTCTCTCTCTCTCTCTCTCTCTCTCTCTCTCTCTCTCTCTCTCTCTCTCTCTCTCTCTCCCTCCCTCTCTCCCCCTCTCCCTCTCCCTCCCTCTCCCTCTCCCTCCCTCCCTCCCTCCCTCCCTCCCTCTCTCGCTCTCTTTTTCTATCTATCTTTCTATCTATCTTTCTATCTATCTATCTGTCTGTCTGTCTGTCTGTTGTCTATCTTGCTCTCTCATTTTCACTCTCTCTCTCCCTCTCCCTCTTTTTCCATGCCTCCCTCCCCCTCCTCTTTCTTCTTTTTCATTTATTTATCTTATTTTTCCTTCTTTTGTGTTGTCTTCTTTTACAATTTGATGTTTTTCTTCTTTCATTTCCCTTTTCTTTCTCCTATTTACGTTCTTTTCTTTCCGTTCCCTTTTCTCGTTGTCCTTTTCGTTCGTTTTCCCCATTTTCCATTTCGTTCCTTTTCCCCTTTAATGTTTTTTTTTCCTTTCCCTTCTTTTTTTTCCTCAATATTTTCTTGTTTCCCTCATTCCCTCTTCCTCGTTTCCTCTTTCCCTTCCTCTTCGCTCTCCCCTTCTCCTTCCCCTTATCCTCCTCCTCCTCTTCTTCACCTTTCCCCTTCACTCATCTTTTATCTTTCTCTTTTCCTTCCTATTCCTTTCTCCTTCACCTTATTTTTCCCCCTTTGTTTCTCTTCCCCTTCCTCTTTTCCTCTTTCCTTCTATTGCTCGTTCTCCTCCTATCTCCATTTCCCTGTATTCCCTCTCCCCTTATCCACCCTTTTTTCCCTGCCCTTTCCCCTTCATATCTCCCTTCCTTCTCCTTTCTCTACCCTTCCCTTATCCTCGCCCCCCCCCCTCTCCCGTTTTTCCCCCTTATCCTTTCCTGTTTCCTTCCTCCTCCTTCCTCCTTTCCCTCTCCCCTTTCCTTCTCCTCCCTTCCCCCTCCTTCCCCTTTATACCAACCCCTCCCTTTCCTCTTCCCCTTCCCTTCTCGCTTCCCCCTCCATTCCCCTTCCCCTTCCCTTCTCCCCTTTCCCCCTTCCCTTCTCCCCTTTCCCTCTTTCCCTGTTCCCCTTCCCTTCTCTTCTCTTCCCTCTCCTCTCCTTTCCCTTCCCCCTCCCTTCCCCTTTCCCCTTCCCCTTCCTTTTCTCCTCACTTCTCCCTTCCCTTTTCCTTTCCCTTCTCTTCTCTTTTCCCGCTCCCATTTCCCTATTTCCCCCCTTCCCTTTCCCCCATCAGTTCTCCTTCCTTCCTTCCCTCTTTCCTTCCCTTTCATCGATTCTCCTTCCTTCCCCTGTTCCAGCCTATCGCACTCCTGATCCCCCCTCTTTCCTTTTCCCACTCGCTCTCCTTCTCCTCCTTCCCTCCTCCCTTTTTTGCTTCCTTCCCCTCTCTTTCTCCTTCCCTTCTCCCTCACTTCCTCTCCCTGCGTGGTGGGTTATGGAGGGGCGTGGATGGTTGTGGAGGGGTTGACTGCGTGAAAGGGGCGTGGAGGGTGTGGAGGGGCTAACTGCGTATTGCAGGTGGCTTTGTGGAATGGGCGTGGTGGGTTATGGAGGGGCGTGGATGGTTGTGGAGGGGTTGACTGCGTGAAAGGGGCGTGGAGGGTGTGGAGGGGCTAACTGCGTATTGCAGGTGGCTTTGTGGAATGGGCGTGGTGGGTTATGGAGGGGCGTGGATGGTTGTGGAGGGGTTGACTGCGTGAAAGGGGCGTGGAGGGTGTGGAGGGGCTAACTGCGTATTGCAGGTGGCTTTGTGGAATGGGCGTGGTGGGTTATGGAGGGGCGTGGATGGTTGTGGAGGGGTTGACTGCGTGAAAGGGGCGTGGAGGGTGTGGAGGGGCTAACTGCGTATTGCAGGTGGCTTTGTGGAATGGGCGTGGTGGGTTATGGAGGGGCGTGGATGGTTGTGGAGGGGTTGACTGCGTGAAAGGGGCGTGGAGGGTGTGGAGGGGCTAACTGCGTATTGCAGGTGGCTTTGTGGAATGGGCGTGGTGGGTTATGGAGGGGCGTGGATGGTTGTGGAGGGGTTGACTGCGTGAAAGGGGCGTGGAGGGTGTGGAGGGGCTAACTGCGTATTGCAGGTGGCTTTGTGGAATGGGCGTGGTGGGTTATGGAGGGGCGTGGATGGTTGTGGAGGGGTTGACTGCGTGAAAGGGGCGTGGAGGGTGTGGAGGGGCTAACTGCGTATTGCAGGTGGCTTTGTGGAATGGGCGTGGTGGGTTATGGAGGGGCGTGGATGGTTGTGGAGGGGTTGACTGCGTGAAAGGGGCGTGGAGGGTGTGGAGGGGCTAACTGCGTATTGCAGGTGGCTTTGTGGAATGGGCGTGGTGGGTTATGGAGGGGCGTGGATGGTTGTGGAGGGGTTGACTGCGTGAAAGGGGCGTGGAGGGTGTGGAGGGGCTAACTGCGTATTGCAGGTGGCTTTGTGGAATGGGCGTGGTGGGTTATGGAGGGGCGTGGATGGTTGTGGAGGGGTTGACTGCGTGAAAGGGGCGTGGAGGGTGTGGAGGGGCTAACTGCGTATTGCAGGTGGCTTTGTGGAATGGGCGTGGTGGGTTATGGAGGGGCGTGGATGGTTGTGGAGGGGTTGACTGCGTGAAAGGGGCGTGGAGGGTGTGGAGGGGCTAACTGCGTATTGCAGGTGGCTTTGTGGAATGGGCGTGGTGGGTTATGGAGGGGCGTGGATGGTTGTGGAGGGGTTGACTGCGTGAAAGGGGCGTGGAGGGTGTGGAGGGGCTAACTGCGTATTGCAGGTGGCTTTGTGGAATGGGCGTGGTGGGTTATGGAGGGGCGTGGATGGTTGTGGAGGGGTTGACTGCGTGAAAGGGGCGTGGAGGGTGTGGAGGGGCTAACTGCGTATTGCAGGTGGCTTTGTGGAATGGGCGTGGTGGGTTATGGAGGGGCGTGGATGGTTGTGGAGGGGTTGACTGCGTGAAAGGGGCGTGGAGGGTGTGGAGGGGCTAACTGCGTATTGCAGGTGGCTTTGTGGAATGGGCGTGGTGGGTTATGGAGGGGCGTGGATGGTTGTGGAGGGGTTGACTGCGTGAAAGGGGCGTGGAGGGTGTGGAGGGGCTAACTGCGTATTGCAGGTGGCTTTGTGGAATGGGCGTGGTGGGTTATGAAGGGGCGTGGAGGGTGTGGAGGGGCTGACTGCGTATTGCGGGTGGCTTTGTGGAAGGGGCGTGGTGGGTTATGAAGGGGCGGGGTGGGTTATGAAGGGGCGTGGTGGGTTATGAAGGGGCGGGATGGGTTATGGAGGGGCGGGGTGGGTTGGCGTGGAGGGGGCGGGGGGGGGTTACGAAGGGGGCGGTGGGGGTTGCGGAAGGGGCGGGGATGGGGTTATGGAGGGGCGGGGTGGGTTATGAAGGGGCGTGGTGGGTTACGAAGGGCGGGATGGGTTACGAAGGGGCGTGGTGGGTTGCGGAGGGGCGGGATGGGTTACGAAGGGGTGTGGTGGGTTATGGAGGGGCGGGGTGGGTTATGGAGGGGCGGGGTGGGTTATGAGGGGCGGGGTGTAAGCCATGGAGGGGCGGGGTGGGCATGAAGGGGCGTGGTGGGTTATGAAGGGGCGGGGTAGGTTATGGAGGGGCGGGGTGAGTTATGAAGGGGCGTGGTGGGTTACGAAGGGGCGGGGATGGGTTACGAAGGGGCGGTGGGCTATGGAGGGGCGGGATGGTTATGGAGGGCGGGTGGGGGCAGGAGGGGCGGGGCGGGGCTTATGAAGGGGCGGGGTGGGTTACGAAGGGGCGTGGTGGGTTATGAAGGGGCGGGGTGGGTTATGGAGGGGCGGGGTGGGCGGGATGGGTTACGAAGGGGCGTGGTGGGTTATGAAGGGGCGTGGGGTGGGTTACGAAGGGGCGGGGTGGGTTGGGCGTGAAGGGGCGGGGTGGGTTATGGAGGGGCGGATGGGTTATGGAGGGGCGGGGTGGGTTATGGAGGGGCGGGGTGGGTTATGGAGGGCGGGGGGTTATGAAGGGGCGGGGTGGGCTACGAAGGGGCGTGGTGGGATTTATGAAGGGGCGGGTGGGTTATGCGGAGGGCGGGGGTGGGCGGGAGCGGGGCTACGAAGGGGCGTGGTGGGTTATGGCCGGGGCGGGGCGGGCTACGAAGGGCGCGGGTGGGTTATGAAGGGGCGGGCGGGTTATGGAGGGGCGGGGTGGGTTATGGAGGGGCGGGGTGGGGTATGGAGGGGCGGGGTGGCTTATGGAGGGTGGGGTGGGTTATGGAGGGGCGGGGTGGGTTACGAAGGGGCGGGGATGGGTTACGAAGGGGAGGGGTGGGTTACGAGGGGCGTGGTGGGTTACGGAGGGGCGGGATAGGCTTGAGGGCGGGTGGGTTATGGAGGGGCGGGGTGGGTTACGAAGGGGCGGGGTGGGTTACGAAGGGGCGGGGTGGGTTATGGAGGGGCGGGGTGGGTTATGGAGGGGCGGGGTGGGTTACGAAGGGTGGTGGGTTGCGAAGGGGCGGGGTGGGTTATGGAGGGGCGGGGTGGGTTATGAAGGGGCGGGGTGGGTTACGAAGGGGCGGATGGGCTACGAAGGGCGTAGGGTTGCGGAGGGGCGGGGTGGGTTATGGAGGGGCGGGGTGGGTTATGGAGGGCGGGGTGGGCGGCGAAGGGGGCGGGGTGGGTTACGAAGGGGCGGGGTGGGTTATGGAGGGGCGGGGTGGGTTACGAAGGGGCGGGATGGGTTACGAAGGGGCGGGGCGTTGCGGAGGAGCGGGGTGGGTTATGAAGGGCGGGATGGTTTACGAAGGGGCGGGGTACATGAAGGGGCGGGGTGGGTTACGAAGGGGCGGGGTGGGTTATGGAGGGGCGGGGTGGGTTACGAAGGGGCGGGGTGGGTTACGAAGGGGCGGGGTGGGTTATGGAGGGGCGGGGTGGGTTACGAAGGGGCGGGGTGGGTTACGAAGGGGCGGGGTGGGTTACGGAGGAGCGGGGTGGGTTACGAAGGGCGGGATGGGTTGCTGAAGGGGCGGGGCTATGAAGGGGCAGGTGGGCTACGAGCGGCGGGTTATGATGCGGGGCGGTTACGGCGCGGCGGATGGGCTACGAAGGGGCGGGGTGGGTTACGAAGGGGCGGGGTGGATTAGGGAGGGCGGGGTGGGTTACGAAGGGGCGGGGTGGGTTATGAAGGGGCGGGGTGGGTTATGAAGGGGCGGGGTGGGTTACGAAGGGGCGGGGTGGGTTACGGAGGGGCGGGGTGGGTTATGGAGGGGCGGGGTGGGTTATGGAGGGGCGGGGTGGGTTATGAAGGGGCGGGGTGGGTTATGGAGGGGCGGGGTGGGTTACGAAGGGGCGGGGTGGGTTATGAAGGGGCGTGGATGGTTGTGGAGGGGCTGACTGCGTGTTGCGGGCGGATGTGTGAAAGGGGCGTGGTAGTGAATGGAGGGGCTCGAAAGGGCGTGAAGGGATATGAAGGGGTGTGGAGAGGCGGGCTGCGTGTTGCGTGTTTTGAAGGGGCATAGAGGGTTATAGAGGGGCGTGGGAGGGCACGAAGATAGGGGTGGGGGGGTTAAGGGACGTAAGAAGGTGTAGAATGACGGGCGGCGATGTGTAAGGTCGTGGAGGGATGATCGTGGAGTGACGAGCGTGGAGGGATGTGGTGGAGGAGCGTGGAGGGACGAGTGAGAAGGTGGGGCGGACCTGGCGACGTATAGTGGAGGACTGTGGAAGGGCATGGAGAGGTGTGGAGGATTGTTGAAGGACTTGTGGAAGATTGTGGAACATTGTGGAGGGACTATGGAGGGGCGTGGCGTGGAGGACTATGGAGGGGCGGCCTAGTTGGATTCCGCGACAGGCCATCGTCGAGCGGCCGTGTGAATGCGTTGAACATGTGCCCGCTGGGAGAGTCCGCTCACTCCCGGCTGGAGGTTGGGAGGCTGTGTCGGCACTCTCTTTCTCTCTTCTCTTTTCTTTCTCTTTCTCTCTGTCTTTTTATCTGTCTCTTTCTCTCTATTCTCTTCTCCTCTCCTCTCCTCTCCTCTCCCCTTCTCTCCTCTCATCTCCTCTCCTCTCCTCTCTTCTCCTCTCCTCTCCTCTCCTCTCCTCTCCTCTCCTCTCCTCCCCTCTCCTCCCCTCTCCTCTCTCTCTCTCTCTCTCTCTCTCTCTCTCTCTCTCTCTCTCTCTCTCTCTCTCTCTCTCTCTCTCTCTCTCTCTCTCTCTCGCACACGCACGCGCGCGCGCACACACACACACACACACACACACACACACACACACACACACACACACACACACACACACACACACACACACACACACCCTCTCCCACCCTTCCTCCCTCCCTCCCTCCCTCATTCTCTCCCTCCTTCCCTCTCCCTCTTCCCCTCTCCCTCTCCCTCTTCCTCATCCCCTCCCCCGCTTCCTCATCCCCTCCCCCTCTTCCTCTCCTTCCTCATCCCCTCCCCCTCTTCCTCATCCCCTCCCCCTCTTCCTCATCCCCTCCCCCTCCCCCTCTCCCTCTCCCTCATCCCCTCACCCTCACCTTCCCTCGTCTTTTCGGTATATATTGGCGTATGAAAACGATACGTACGTTTCCATGCATGTTGTATCTATTTCCCATTAACGCGAATGTTGCAATGTTGCGTACGTGTTGCAATGTGTAGATAGATAGATAGAGGCAACTCAATACCTCTAACGTGAAGTCTTACTCAACACGTCTTGAGATAGCCTTTCTGGGAATGTGATTTGGGTGGGTGGGAGGGAGAAGGAGGTGGAGGTGGAGGTGGAGGGGGAGGGAGGAGGAGGAGGAGGAGGGATGAGGAAAAAAGGAGGAAAGGGGAGGGAGTGAAAAGAGGGAAATAAGAAAAAAAGAAAGAAGGGGAAAAAGGAGGAAATAATGAGCAGCAATAGTAGTAGTAGTGGTGGTAGTAGTAGTAGTAGTAGGAGGAGGAGGAGGAGCATTAACAATGTAGGGTAGGGGAGAGAGGAGGAGGAAAAGAAAGCAGAGTGAGGGTAAGGGTCGCAGGGGTGGGAGCGTGTCCCCGCCGCGTAGCCCAGCCTAGCCTAACTTAGCCCAGCCTAGCCTAACTTAGCCTAGCCTAGCCCAGTGTAGCCCGGGCGCAGTGTCGACAGGGAAGAGTAATTGAATGACGAGAAGCTGATAGCCAAGCCGAGCAAGATAAGCCTTCGAGGCGGCGATATTGGTTAGTTATTAAGGTGTGCAGGTTATGTGGGCGGGGGTGGGAGGAGGAGGAGGGAGGGAGGGAGGGAGGAGGGAAAGAGAAAGAGGAAAAAAGGGAGGGAGTGTTGAAGGAGGAGGAGGAGGAGGAGGAGGAGGATAGGAAGAAGAAGAAAAAGAACAAAAAGAAGAACGAGAAGAAGGGGAAGAAGGAGGAGGAGGGGGCGAGGGGGAGGGGGAGAGGGCAAGAGAAAGAGAAAGAGAAGGAGAAATAGAAGTAGAAGAAGGAGGGGGGGAGAAAGAGGCATGACAGAGCCAGGGACAGAACCAAAGCGATAGCGATAGCTAAGGCGAGAGAGAGAGAGAGAAAGGTTGCCGAGCGGGAGAGGGGAGAAGAGCAGTGTGGGAATCTGCGCTTGTCCAGCTCGAGTGGTGTTGCAACGGCCGCGTCGCCATGAGGTATGTGGCAAAACTCTGACCTCCTTTATTGATTAATTTATTCACTTTTTTTTCTTTTTTTACTCTCTCTCTCTCTGTCTCTCTGTCTGTCTGTTCCTTCGCTTTGAAATGCGGTCTGTGTGCGCCTGTGTGGGGGTGGAATTTATGTCATTTGAGAGAGAGTGAGAGAGAGAGAGAAAAAAAAGGGGAGGGGGGGACTGAGGGAAAAGGAGAAGGGGAGAGAGAGAGTGAGAGAGAGAGAGAGAGAGAGAGAGAGTGAGAGTGAGAGAGAGTGAGAGTGAGAGTGAGAGAGAGTGAGAGTGAGAGTGAGAGTGAGAGAGAGAGAGAAAGAGGGGGGGGGGAGGGACTGAGGGAAAAGGAGAAGGAGAAAGTGAGAGAGAGAGAGAGAGAGAGAGAGAAAGAGAGAAAGAGAGAAAGGAAGGGGGGAGGGACTGAGGGAAAAGGAGAAGGAGAGAGAGAGTGAGAGTGAGAGTGAGAGTGAGAGTGAGAGTGAGAGTGAGAGTGAGAGTGAGAGTGAGAGTGAGAGTGAGAGAGAGAGAGAGAGAGAGAGAGAGAGAGAGAGAGAGAGAGAGAGAGAGAGAGAGAGAGAGAGAGAGAGAGAGAGAGAGAGAGAGAGAGAGAGTGACTTTGACTCTGTGTGTGTGTGTGTGTGTGTGTGTGTGTGTGTGTGTGTGTGTGTGTGTGTGTGTGTGTGTGTGTGTGTGTGTGTGTGTGTGTGTGTGTGTGCGCGCGCGTGCGCGCGCGTGCCTGTGTCTGTGTCTGTGTGTGACAGAGATAGCATGAGTGTGCGTGTACGTGGTTGTCCGCGCACGTATGTGCATATGCTTCTATGTATGTCAGCTTATTTGTGTAAAATAAAGACGGCGTTTCTGTTGAACTATAGTAATTACCAAAGTCGTGCACGGGGGAGTGGGAGAGGAGGGAAGGGAGGGGGAAGGGGGAGAGGAGGGAAGGGCGAAGGAGGAGAGGAGGGAAGGGAGGGGGAAGGGCGAAGGGGGAGAGGAGGGGGGGGGAGGGCGAAGGGGGAGAGGAGGGAAGGGGGAAGGAGTAAAGGAGGGAAGGGGAGGGCAGGGCAGGGGGAAGGGGGAGGGGTGTCGACGACAGCCTTTGTAGAATGAGAAAGGTCAATGTCATTCAATATGGCGTATCATTATCGCTTTATCTCGTGCACTTGACTTTTATGTGTGGACTTACGAGGAAGGGCGCTGTATATGGGCTGCCCTCCCTACGCGCGCTCTCTCTCTCGCTCGCCCGCGTTCTCTCGCTCTCTCTCTCTTGCTCTCTCTCTCTCTCGCTCTCTCTCTCTTGCTCTCTCTCTCTCGCTCTCTCTCTCATTCACTCTCTCGCTGTCTGTCTCTCATTCTTTCATTCTCTCCTTTTCTCATTCTCTCATTTTCACTCTCTCTCATTCTCTCTCTCTCTCTCTCTCTCTCTCTCATTCTCTCTCTCTCTCTCTCTCTCCCTCTCTCCCTCTCTCCCTCTCTCACTGTCTTGGCTGCTGCCCCTACAGTCTGAAATTCATCACAACACAAAAGGAAAGATTTAGTGTTAATCATTAGTTGAGGGAACATGATTATGTAATCTCTCTCTCTCTCTCTCTCTCTCTCTCTCTCTCTCTCTCTCTCTCTCTCTCTCTCTCTCTCTCTCTCTCTCTCTCTCTCTCTCTTGCTCTTTGCTCCTCCCCCCTTTCCCCCTCTCTCTCCTTCCCTCCCTATCCCTCCATCTCTTCTCTCTTTCTCTCCCCCCTCTCACATTCTCTCTCTATTTATCTATCTATCTATTTATCTATTTATCTGTCCCTCCTTCTCTCCCTCCCTCCCTCCCTCCCACACCTCGGTCAGTACAGGTGTAATGTGTAAAGTATTTTGTGTTTCTGTCGACGCTATGTTTGTATTTACCTTTTTTTATTGTTGTACTTGTCTGTTTGTCTGTTTGTCTGTTTGGTCGTGGTCTGTTATGGTTGTTGTTGTTGTTGTAGCCTTAGGGTTGTTTTTCTCTTAGGTTTGCTGTTGTTGTTTTATGGTTGGTTGATGTTGGTTGTTATCATCTTATCTTGTTTGGTTTTGTTGTTGTTATTGTTGCTATCTTCGGTTGATTTTCGTTGGATGTTGGTTGTTGTTATCTTAGATTTGTTTTTTTGTTGTTGTTGTTGCTATCTTAGGATGAATTTCGTTGGATGTTGGTTGTTGTTATCTTAGATTTGTTTTTGTTGTTGTTGCTATCTTAGGATGAGTTTCGTTGGATGTTGGTTGCTGTTATCTTAGATTTGTTTTTTGTTGTTGCTATCTTAGGGTGATTTTTACTTGATGTTGGTTGTTGTTATCTTAGATTTGTTTTTGTTGTCGTTGTTGTTGTTTGATATGTGAGTGTTTCTTGCCGACGATTCTCTCTTGTCACTAGCGATGTTGTGTCAACCGTCATTAGCGCAGCTGGACTCGGTCTGTCTGCCTCTCTCGCTCTTCCTATCTAATCTGAACAGCTGACGTCGCCGAGGTGTAACAGGTGCGTCTCGCTCTCCAGTGGTGGGGGGGGGGGGGAGGGGGGAGTTTGCTTGGCAGGAGTTTTCAGGGGGAGTTAGGGGTGGGGTGGGGGAGGGTAGGAGTGGGGGTTTAGAGTTGGGGTTTAGGGGGGGTGGGGGTTTAGGAGGGGTTGGGGGGATACGGAAAAAGGGTA
>BOPN01005116.1:47500-50000 GCA_017312705.2 Penaeus japonicus | reverse complement strand
GGGGTGGGGGGATGGAGGGGGATGGTGGGGGGGGGGCGGAGGGCGGCGTTCAGTCTCACCGACACGCAATTTGCATAATCATCGCTGCCTGATTGACGCGAAGTGACTGCGACGGGGCCCCGGCTGATCGGCGGCGCTGCTGACTGGCTGTGCTTCTCGTCGCTCGTCGCTCTCGATGGGGGCAAGTATGCGGCGGCGGCGGTGGGGGGAGGGGGAGGGGGAGGAGGAGGAGGAAGAGGAGGATGGAGGTGGGGAGGATGGAGGAGGGGGAGGATGGAGGGGGGAGGAGGAGGCGGAGGAGGATGGAGGGGGATGGGGAGGATGTAGGGGGTAGGAGGGGGAGGAAGAGGAGGAGGAAGGGAGGAGGATGGAGGGGGAGGATGGAGGGGGAGGATGGAGGGGGAGGAGGAGGAGGAGGAGGAGGAGGAGGAGGAGGAGGGTTAGGGGGATGAGGAAGAGGAAGAACTAAAGGAGTAGAGAGGGAAGAGGAGAGGGAAAAAAATAAATAGGATTTCTTTTGGTCTTTCCTGCTCCCTCCTTGCCAGGATTTCATCGTAGTTCCCTCCTTGGCTCCTTTCTCTTTCCTCCTACTTTCCCCTCTCCTGCTCCGTATCCTCGCCCCCTTTCTGCCCCCTCTCCTGCTCCCTGCTCTCTCTTTATCTCCTGCTCCCTACTTCCCATCCTCACCTATCTTGCTCCCTGATCTCTTGCTTTCTTTTCTATTCCCTCTCTTTCTCCCCCCTCCCTCCTCCTGCTCCTCCATCTCCCCTTCTCCTCCCTATTCCTCCCTACTCTCCCCTCCTCCTCCCTATTCCTCCCTCCTCTCCCCTCCTCCTCCCTATTCCTCCCTCCTCTCCCCTCCTCCTCCCTATTCCTCCCTCCTCTCCCCTCCTCCTCCCTATTCCTCCCTCCTCTCCCCTCCTCCTCCCTATTCCTCCCTCCTCTCCCCTCCTCCTCCCTATTCCTCCCTCCTCTCCCCTCCTCCTCCCTATTCCTCCCTCCTCTCCCCTCCTCCTCCCTATTCCTCCCTCCTCTCCCCTCCTCCTCCCTATTCCTCCCTCCTCTCCCCTCCTCCTCCCTATTCCTCCCTCCTCTCCCCTCCTCCTCCCTATTCCTCCCTCCTCTCCCCTCCTCCTCCCTATTCCTCCCTCCTCTCCCCTCCTCCTCCCTATTCCTCCCTCCTCTCCCCTCCTCCTCCCTATTCCTCCCTCCTCTCCCCTCCTCCTCCCTATTCCTCCCTCCTCTCCCCTCCTCCTCCCTATTCCTCCCTCCTCTCCCCTCCTCCTCCCTATTCCTCCCTCCTCTCCCCTCCTCCTCCCTATTCCTCCCTCCTCTCCCCTCCTCCTCCCTATTCCTCCCTCCTCTCCCCTCCTCCTCCCTATTCCTCCCTCCTCTCCCCTCCTCCTCCCTATTCCTCCCTCCTCTCCCCTCCTCCTCCCTATTCCTCCCTCCTCTCCCCTCCTCCTCCCTATTCCTCCCTCCTCTCCCCTCCTCCTCCCTATTCCTCCCTCCTCTCCCCTCCTCCTCCCTATTCCTCCCTCCTCTCCCCTCCTCCTCCCTATTCCTCCCTCCTCTCCCCTCCTCCTCCCTATTCCTCCCTCCTCTCCCCTCCTCCTCCCTATTCCTCCCTCCTCTCCCCTCCTCCTCCCTATTCCTCCCTCCTCTCCCCTCCTCCTCCCTATTCCTCCCTCCTCTCCCCTCCTCCTCCCTATTCCTCCCTCCTCTCCCCTCCTCCTCCCTATTCCTCCCTCCTCTCCCCTCCTCCTCCCTATTCCTCCCTCCTCTCCCCTCCTCCTCCCTATTCCTCCCTCCTCTCCCCTCCTCCTCCCTATTCCTCCCTCCTCTCCCCTCCTCCTCCCTATTCCTCCCTCCTCTCCCCTCCTCCTCCCTATTCCTCCCTCCTCTCCCCTCCTCCTCCCTATTCCTCCCTCCTCTCCCCTCCTCCTCCCTATTCCTCCCTCCTCTCCCCTCCTCCTCCCTATTCCTCCCTCCTCTCCCCTCCTCCTCCCTATTCCTCCCTCCTCTCCCTCTCTATTCCGCCTCCCTTTTCCTCTTTGCCTTTTATCCTCTCTCTTTATCTTCTTGTTTCTCCTCTCCCCACTCTCTTCTCTGCATCCTACCTTCTCCCCCTTCTCTCTTTTCCCCCTTTCTTCCCTCGCTGCCCTCTCCCCTCTCTCTTCTCTGCATCCCCTTCTCCCCCTTCTCTCTTTTCCCCCTTTCTTCCCTCGCTGCCCTCTCCCCTCTCTCCCCTCCCCTCTCTTCTCTCTCCTCACCCCTCTTACATCCCCTTCGCCTCCTCCCTTCCTTCTTAGCCCTCCACTTTCTTCCTGCCAGCCTCCGTCTCTCTTAAATAAAGGTGAAAATCCATGGAAATTGCAGTGAAAAATGGACTTTAGGAATCTTCGCCTTTCCGCCTGTTTTCCTTTTTTTTTCTTTTCTTGCAAGCAACTCTTAAACCTAAACATTTTGAGTCACCATGCGTTGCCACGTGATGTATGTG
>BOPN01005116.1:35000-42500 GCA_017312705.2 Penaeus japonicus | reverse complement strand
GAGACAGACAGACAAGCAGACAGACAAGCAGACAGACAGACAGACAGCGTATCCAGAACGAGAGCGAATTTATCCTCGAGCAAAGGATTAGGAGTGAGAGTGAGGGGCAGACAGTGAGAGGGAGAGAGGATGGGATGGGATTGAGATGGAGGGAAGGAGTTGACGGCCTCCTCGCACCGCAGGCCAGAGTGTGAGTGCCACTTCAAAGAGAGGCACTGCCAAGTCCCCTTTCCCCCTTCCCCCTCTCCAGCTATATCCCTCTTCCCCTCTCCATCCCTTTTCCACTCCCCCTCTCCACTCTTTCCCCCCTTCCCCTACGCTTCCTCTCTCCTCTCTCCTTACCCCCTCCCCCTCTCCAGCCATTTCCCTCTTCCCCTCTCCACCCCTTTTCCACTTCCCCTCTCCACTCTTTCCCCCCTTCCCATTCGCCTCCCGTCTCCTCCCTACTTCCCCCTCCCCCTTCCCCCTCCCCCTCTCCATCCCTTCCCCCTTTCCCCTCCCTCTCTCCATCCCTTCCCCCTTTCCCCTCCCTCTCTCCACCCCTTCCCCCTTTCCCCTCCCTCTCTCCACCCCTTCCCCCTTTCCCCTCCCTCTCTCCACCCCTTCCCCCTTTCACCTCCCTCTCTCCACCCCTTCCCCCCTCCCCCCCCTCGTGCCCGACCATAACCTCATCTGTTTTCGGCAAGAGAGGTAGGGGGGGGGGCAGAGGAAGCTTGAGGGTAGTCGATGGATGAAAGAAGAAGATGGGGGGAGAAGGGGATGGGCGGGGGAGGGGGGGCTGGCAACGTCTTCATTTGCTATCGAGAATGTGTGCGATTTCGTTCCCGTGAGGCTGGGCGGCTTTCAGGAACTGCCAGGTATTTTGGCTGAAGGGTTTCAGGAAATGGTTTTGGTATATATGTAATATATACCAAATATAATATATATATATATATATATATATATATATATATATATATATATATATATATATATATATATATACATACACATATATGTATGTATGTATTTATGTATAGGCATATGCAATTTTTTTCTTCTTCTTAATGACGCTTTTGTAGAATTTCCCGTCTTCCTTTTATGGCATTTTCATTCTCTTCTTTGCCTCTTTCGGGATCTCCGTTCGCCTCTTTCGCTCATTCCCTTCTTTCTACATATTCCCTCGTTCTCTTCCGTGGGGAGAGGTGGGAAAGGGAAAAGGTGAAGAGAAAGAGAAGGAGGCGGCATTGAGAGGAAAGGGAAGAGGCAAGGAGGGAGAAAGGGTGAAAGAAAGGGAGGGAGGGAAAAGAGGAGGAAAGGGGAGACGAATGGAGAGAATAGGGAAGGGAAAGAGAGAGCGGGGAAAGCGGAAGGAAAAAAAGCGACGGGGAGAAATGAGGGAAGAAGAGAAGGAGTTAAATGTAGATGGAAGCGAGAGAGATGAATGGATGAGGGTTAGAAGAGGAGGAGGAGAAGGGGAAATCGAGAGGGAAATGAGGGAAAGAAGTAGAGAAATGAGAGGAAAAGAGAACAAGGTAGCACCAGAGGGATGAATGGCAACCAATGGGGAGAGAGAGAGAGAGAGAGATAGAGAGAGAGAAAGAAAGAAAGGGGAAGAGTAAGAGTAATAGAAAGATAGAGATAGAGATACAGAGATAGATAGAAAGAGAGAGAGAGCGAGAGAGCGAGAGCGAGAGAGCGAGAGCGAGCGAAGCAGAGAGGAGAAGGAGGGGAAACCTAGAGGGAAGCGAGGGCGATAGAGGAGGAGCGATGGGGAGACGAGGGGAAGAGGTGAGGGGAGAAAGAGCGAAGTCAGTGCCGGAAGACGTGATGCAACAGGAGCGTGACAAGCCTGCAAATACGGAGCCAAGACATTCCTTGAGTCTAGGGCTATTTGTGCTCGCCGATCGCTTATGCAACGGGGCGAGTGCTTGTGCGGCTGCGGGTGTGCTTGTGCCACGGGGCGAGTGGGCGGCTGTGGGTGTGCTTGTGCCACGGGGCGAGTGGGCGGCTGTGGGTGTGCTTGTGCCACGGGGCGAGTGGGCGGCTGTGGGTGTGCTTGTGCCACGGGGCGAGTGGGCGGCTGTGGGTGTGCTTGTGCCACGGGGCGAGTGGGCGGCTGTGGGTGTGCTTGTGCCACGGGGCGAGTGGGCGGCTGTGGGTGTGCTTGTGCCACGGGGCGAGTGGGCGGCTGTGGGTGTGCTTGTGCGGCTGCGGGTGTGCTTGTGCGGCTGCGGGTGTGCTTGTGCCACGGGGCGAGTGGGCGGCTGTGGGTGTGCTTGTGCGGCTGCGATGGTGTGCTTGTCCGACGGGGCGAGTGGGTGGCTGTGGGTGTGCTTGTGCGGCTGCGAGGGTGTGCTTGTGCGGCTGCGAGGGTGTGCTTGTGCGGCTGCGATGGTGTGCTTGTCCGACGGGGCGAGTGGGTGGCTGTGGGTGTGCTTGTGCGGCTGCGATGGTGTGCTTGTGCGAGTGTGGGTGTGCTTGTGCGGCTGCGAGGGTGTGCTTGCGCGGCTGCGATGGTGTGCTTGTGCGGGTGTGGGTATGCTTGTGCGGCTGCGATGGTGTGCTTGTGCGGGTGTGGGTGTGCTTGAGCGGGTGTGGGTATGCTTGTGCGGCTGCGATGGTGTGCTTGTGCGGCTGCGATGGTGTGCTTGTGCGGGTGTGGGTGTGCTTGTGCGGCTGCGATGGTGTGCTTGTGCGGCTGCGGGTATGCTTGTGCGACTGCGGGCGTGCTTGTGATGCTGCTTGTATGTACGGATATATATATTTGGGTAATCATACATGTTGGTATTTATGTAGATGTTTGGATATATGGATAACACAATATACACTCATTACACACACGCAAACGCACAAATACACATATATAACATTTGTATAGATAGATAGGTAATCCACACACGCACCTTCCTCATTCTCTCTTCCTTTCTCTTTCCCCCCCCCCCTACATCTTCACCCTTTTACTCTCTCCCTCCTTATTTTCCTCCTCCTTTCCTCCTCCCCTCCATCCCAATCCCCTTCCCTCTCGTTTCCTCCATCCTATTTTACCTCCCTCCATCGTCCTCCCTCCATCCCAAAAGTCCTCCCTCCTTCCCTTCCTCCCTTCCTCCCTCCCTCCCTCCCTCCCTCCCTCCCTCTTTCCTCCTCCCCTCCATCCCAAAAGTCCTCCCTCCCTTCCTCCTCTCTCCCTCCCTTCTTCCTCCTCCCTCCCTCCCTCCCATGCTCCCTCCCTCCCCCCTCCCTCCCCTCCCTCCCCTGCCTCCCCTCCCTCCCCTGCCTACCTTCATATGAAGCGCTCCTGTACCAGTACATGTCACCCTTTCCCCTTCACGGAATCTCCCCATTATCAGTGATAGGGCGGGATTAAGATCAGTGTTTGATTATAATTCACTACCCTCACTCGCTTGCCCTCCTCCACCCCTCCCCCCCCCCCCCCCCCCTACCCTCCCCTCCGTTCAATGCTCTCCCCTATCTTCCTCTCTTCTCTCCCATACCTTCCTTTTTTTCTGTTTCTCCTTTCCCACTTTTTTTTCTCCTTTCTCTCTCTCTCCTCTCCTCTTCCCCTCCTTCCCTTCTTCTCCCTACCTTCCCTCCCCTTCCTCCCTCCTTCCATCCTTTCCCTCTTCGCCTCCCTTTTCCCCCCTCCCCTTCTTTCCTTCCTTCCCTCATTTCTCCCCCCCCTCCTTCCCTCCCTTCCCTCTTCGCCTCCCTTCTCCCCGCCCCCCCCCTCCCTCTCCCTTCAACCCTCATCGCCCTCATTATCGACAGGGGTTGATATGAGGGCTGGGGCGTCGGGTGCCGCCTTTGTGTTTGTATTGCATTTTTTCTTTTTCTTTCTTTTACTGTTTCATTTTTCTTTTATGATCTCTCTTTCTCTCTCTTTCTCTCTTTATCTCTTTCTTTCTCTCTTTCTTTCTCTCTCTTTCTCTCTTTCTTTCTCTCTTTCTTTCTCTCTCTTTCTCTCTCTCTCTTTCTTTCTCTCTTTCTCTCTCTCTCTCTCTCTCTCTCTCTCTCTCTCTCTCTCTCTCTCTCTCTCTCTCTCTCTCTCTCTCTCTCTCTCTCTCTCTCCTCTCTCTCTCTCTCTCTCTCTCTCTCTCTCTCTCTCTCTCTCTCTCTCTCTCTCTCTCTCTCTCTCTCTCTCTCTCTCTCTCTCTCTCTCTCTCTCCTCTCTCTCTCTCTCTCTCTCTCTCTCTCTCTCTCTCTCCCTCTCTCTCTCTCTCTCACTCTCTCTCTCTCTCTCTCTTTCTCCACTCTCTCTCTCTCTCTCTCTCTCTCTCTCTCTCTCTCTCTCTCTCTCTCTCTCTCTCTCTCTCTCTCTCTCTCTCTCTCTCTCTCCCTCTCTGCCTCTTTCTCTTCCCCTCTGCCTCTTTCTCTTCCTCTTCCTCTCTGCCTCTCTCTCTCTCTCTCTCTCTCTCTCTCTCTCTCTCTCTCTCTCTCTCTCTCTCTCTCTCTCTCTCTCTCTCTCTCTCTCTCTGCCTCTTTCTCTCTCTCTCTCTCTCTCTCTCTCCTCTCTCTCTCTCTCTCTTTCTCTCTCTCTCTCTCTCTCTCTCTCTCCCTCCCCCTTCAACCCCCTCCCCCTCTAACGTCCTCTCTCCAACCCCCTTACCCCACACCTCCTACTCTCACACTCTTCCCTCCCTCCTTCCTCCCCCCCCCTCTCTCTCTCTCTCTCTTTCGAAACGAAATCTGATTGTGAGCAAGCGAAAAGATGTAACAGAGGGAGAGGCAAGAAACAGGATTAGATCACAGGAGGATATACAAGGCCAAGTGTGTGCGTGCCTGTGTGTGTGTGCGTGTGTGTGTGTGTATGTGTGTGTGTGTGTGTGTGTGTGTGTGTGTGTGTGTGTGTGTGTGTGTGTGTGTGTGTGTGTGTGTCTATGCCTGTGTACGTGTCTATGCCTATGTACGTGTCTATGTCTGTGTGTATATTTGTATGTGCATGTTTGTGTGTGTGTGTGTGTGTGTACTCGCTCGCGTGCGTGTGCGTCCGTGTGTCCGCCTGCAAGCGGATACTCAGCGGCCGGCTGGCGCTCACAGTCTGCCATTGTGCGAGACAAACGGGTGAGTAATAAAGACCATAAACACATTGATAGGCGGCTGGAGGGCGGCGGCGTGGGCGGGACAGGGGCTGTGTTGAACAGGCTATAGGGCGGGCTGGGGGTGGGGTGAGAATCGCTTCTTATTCTTTTCCTCTCGTCACCCCTCCCCTCCTTCTCGCTCCCTCTTCCTCCGCCTCTTCCTCTCCTCCCTTCCTCATCTCTGCAATCTGTTACTCACGCTACCTCTCCTCCTCTCCCACTTCTCCTCCTATCCCTTTCTTCTTGCTCCCTCTCCTCCCCCCCTCTCCCTGTCGCTCCCTCTTCCTCACCTCCCTACCCTCTCCCTCTCTCCCCCTCTTCCACATCTCTCCTTCTCTCCTTCCCCCTCTCTTCCCCTCCCTTTCTTGTCCCTCTCTCCGCCTTCTCCTCCCCTTCCTCTCCCCCTCTCCCATTTCTCTCACTTCTCACCTTCCCTCTCTCCCCTCCCTCCTCCTCTCCCTCCCTCTCCCCCACTCACCCACCTCTTCCTCCCTCTCCCATTTCCCTAACCTCTCGCTCTCTCTCCCACCTCTCTAACTTTTCACTCTCCCCCCTCTCCCCCCTTTCCCATCTTTTACCTACCCCCTACCCCCTTTCCCCCTGCCCCCCTCCCCCTCCCCCTTTTCTCCATCCCCATCCCCATCTCCCCCTCACCCCTTTCCCCCTGTCCCCCTCCCCCTTCCCATCTCCCCTTAACCCGTTTCCCCCCCATACTCCTCCCCATCTCCCCCTCCCTTCCCTCCCCCCCCCTCCCCCCCCCCCCTCCCCCCTCTCGCTCTGGAGACTGCATTCCGCTTACGCCAAACTCTCTTCCTACATTGGTCCCGTCGGAGGAGGGCATCGAGGGGCATGATGGTGAGGCTCGGAGGAGGAGGGGGGAGGGAGGAGGAGGAGGAGGAGGAGGTAGGAGGTAGGGGGGGTGGTGGTGGTGGAGGTTGGGGGAGGTAGGAGGTAGGGGCAGAGGGAGGTAGGAGGTAGGGGTGGGTGGTGGAGGTGGTGGTTGGGGAAGGTAGAGGAGGAGGAGGAGGAGGAGGAGGTAGGTAGGAGGTTGGGGGAGGAGGGAGGACATAGGGGGAAGAGGTGGTAAGGGGAGGAGGAGGTAGGGGGAAGAGGTTGAGGAAGAAGAAGAAGAAGTAGGGGGAGGAGGAGGAGAAGGAAGAGGAGGTGGAGGTTGGGGGAGGAAGTAGGGGGAGAAGTAGGAAGGAGGAGATAGGGGGAAAAGGAGGAGGTAGATGGAGAAAGAGACAGGGGAAGGAGCAGGAAAAGGTAGGAGGAGAAGAAGAAGAGGAAGAAGGAGAAGAGGAAGAAGGAGAAGAGGAGGAGGAGGAGGAGAAGAGGAGGAGTAGTAGTAGTAGTAGGAGGAGGAGGAGGAGTAGTAGTAGTAGTAGGAGGAGGAGGAGGAGGAGGAGGAGGAGGAGGAGGAGGAGGAGGAGGAGGAGGAGGAGGAGGAGGAGGAGGAGGAGGTAGGGGGAGGGGGACGCTGAGTGGATGGAGAAGAGAGAGAATTGAAAATGCAGACTTAAAAAGCGGCGTTTGTTTACGCGGGGCCAAGAAGAGAAGGTTTCCTCTCGTCGCCTCCTTCAACCCTCCTCCCCCTCCTCTTTTTTTCCTCCACCTCCTCCTCTTCCTTTTTCTCCTCTCTTTTTTTCTTCTCTCCCTTTTTCTCCTCCTTTTTTTCTCCCCATCCTCCTCCTCCCTCCCCTATTCCATTTCCCCCTCCCCTTCCATCCCACTCACCCCTTCCTCTTTCTCTTCCTCCCTCTTTACCCCCTCTTGGCCCCCTCCCCCTTCCCCTCCATCCCTCCGACTTTCACCCTATTCTCCTTCTCCTTCTATTCCTCCCTCCTCCTACCTCCTCCTCCTCCTCCTCCTCCTCCTCCTCCTCCTCCTCCTCCTCCTCCTCTTCCTTTTCCACCTCCCAACCCTCCTCCTACTCTTCCTCCTCCACCCTTAGTCTTCTAGTCCTCCGTTCCTCTCTTCTCTCTTCTTCATATCTTGTTGCGAAGGAAGGAAGTGGGAGGGGAGGGGAGGGAGAGCGGGAGGGTGGGAAGGGAAAGGGAGGGAAGGAGAGGGGAGGGGGAGCAGGAGGGTGTTTGGGAGAGGTGAAGGAGGGAAGATGAGGGGAGGGGGAGCGGAAGGGTGAGAGAGAGGAAGGGAAAGGGAGGGGAGGGGAGGGGAGGGGAGGGGGAGGGGAGGGTGTTTGGGAGAGGTGAAGGAGGGAAGATGAGGGGAGGGGGAGCGGAAGGGTGAGAGAGAGGATGGGAGAGAGGGAGGGAGGGGGGAGGGGAGGGGAGGGGGGGGGGGGGGGGGAGGGGGAGAGGTGAAGGAGGAAGGACTCTCTGACCTCTCTTTGATGCTTCTCCTTCGCTGCTATGTGTGTGTGTTTCAGCATTTATTTATTTTAGGAAAGGGAAATTCGAAGTGTCTTCTCTGATTCACATGC
>BOPN01005116.1:15000-20000 GCA_017312705.2 Penaeus japonicus | reverse complement strand
TCTCTCTCTCTCTCTCTCTCTCTCTCTCTCTCTCTCTCTCTCTCTCTCCTTCTCTCTCTCTCTCTCTCCTTCTCTCTCTTTCTCTCTCTTTCTGCCTTTCTCTCTGACCCTCCCGCTCTCACGCCGGGCAGTCACGTCACGTCACGTCACGTCGAGGCTACGTGACGGCATGACCTGTTCTGCTGACAGCTTCAAGTGACTCCTCCCTTTGTCGTGAAGATGCATACAACGAACTCCTTGGCCCCCTCCTCCCCCTTCCCCCCTTCTCCTAGTCTTCTTGTCCGCCCGCCCCTTCACCCCTTCACTTAGCCTCCTTGCACCCCCTCCTTTCCCTCCTCCTTTTTTCCCTTCCCTCCCTTCTCCTTGCCTCCCGTTATCCTCTCTCTCCCTTTTTTCTCCTTAGCTCCTCCTTTCTCTCTTCCCTTCCCTCTTCCCTCCTCCCAGCCTCCTTCTCTTCCATTCTCTCTTCTACTTCTGCATTCCCTCTTCCCTCCACCCTCGTCTTTCCTTCCCTCCTCCCTCCCTTACCCCCTTTCCCTCTTTCCCCTCTTCCTCTCCCCTCCCCCATTCCCCTCCTTTCGCTCTCCTCCCTCCCTCCCTCCCTCCCTCCCTCTATCCCTCCCTCCTTCCCTCCCTCCCTCATTCCCTCCTCCTCCCGTACCTACCGTTTGGCGTTGTTGGTACCGGTTCAACAGATAGAGGTCTGTTGTGGATGATTCCAAGGGGGGGGGCGAAAGGGGGAAGGGGGAAAGGGGAGGTTCTTGTTCTTTTTTTCTGTATTGTTTGCGGGCGTTGTTCATGATTCTTTTTTATTTTTTATTTTTATTTTCCCTCTTTGGTGTTCTGTAGTACTTGTTGTTCGCCATTACTAATCTGTTTTTTTTACTTTATCACTTGGTTTGTTTGTTGTTTGTATGGTTCTTTTGTTTTTATTGTGCGTGTTCATTTCCCTTATCCCTCCCCCCCACTTCCCTCTTCAGTCATCGCTTGTCAGCTGTTCGCTCGTCACTTGTCGGTTCCCTCTTCGGTCTGAGGATCTCAGTCTCTCTCCTCTCACTCCCTCTCACTCGCTCCTCCTCTCACTCCTTCTCCCCTCTTCACTTCTAGGCCTTTCTCTCTACTCTCCTGTTTTCCTCTTACCTCTTCGCTCTCAGACTTCCTCCCCTCACTCCCTCACACTCCCTCTCCTCCTCCCCTCACTCCCTCGCACTCCCTCTCCTCCTCCCCTCACTCCTACCCACAGTCCCTCTCCCCTCACCCCTCTTCCTCTTACTTCTCCCTCCTCACTCCCTCTTACTTCTCCCCCCTCATTCCTTATTTCTCCCTCCTCACTCCCTCAAAGACCTCACTCCATCTCCCCTCACCCCCTCCCCTCTCTCCCTCTCACTGCTCCCCTCACTCCCTCTCACTCCTCCCCTCTCTCCCTCTCACTGTTCCCCTCACTCCCTCATTACCTCTCCCCTCACCCCTCTCTCCCTCACTACTTCTCCCCTCACCCCCGTCTTCCCTCTTCCCCTCTTCGCCTTTTATCCCTCGCTTTCTTAACCCTTTCTTGTTCTCCCGTCGTCGGCTCTCGTCCCCGTCTCTCCGCCTTTCGTCGTCGCTCTTGTCTCTTCTCCCTCTTCCTCCCCTTCCTCCACTCCCCTCTTCCTCCCCTCCTCCTCTCCCCTCTTCCTCCCCCCCCCTCCCCCTCTTCCTTCCCCTCCTCCCCCTCTTCCTCCCCTCCTCCTCCCCCTCTTCCCCACTCTTCCTTCCCCTCCTCCTCCCTTCTTCCTCCCCTCCTCCTTCTCTTCCTCCTGAAAATATTCGATACGTAGCTTTAAGGTGAAGAAATTGAAACTTTCTGGAAAAGACGATTTTCTTTCAATCTCTCTCTCTCTTTCTCTCTCTCTCTCTCTCTCTCTCTCTCTCTCTCTCTCTCTCTCTCTCTCTCTCTCTCTCTCTCTCTCTCTCTCTCTCTCTCTCTCTCTCTCTCTCTCTCTCTCTCTCTCTCTCTCTCTCTCTCTCTCTCTCTCTCTCTCTCCCTCTCCCTCTCTCTCCCTCCCCCCCTCTCTCTCTCTCTTTCTCTTTCTTTCTCTCTCTCTATCTATCTATCTATCTGTCTATCTATATATCTGTCTATCTATCTCCCTCACCTCCTCTCTCTCTCTCTCTCTCTCTCTCTCTCTCTCTCTCTCTCTCTCTCTCTCTCTCTCTCTCTCTCTCTCTCTCTCTCTCTCTCTCTCTCTCCCTCCCTCCCTCTCTTTCTCTCTTTCTTTCTCTCTCCCTCTTCCTCTCCCTCTAATCAGTGAAAGAAATGTTTCTCTTATCTCTTCCTCCTCTTATCAGTCTTTATCTCTCTTTCTCTCTCTGCCTATCTTTTATCTTCTTTTATATATTTTTTCATCCGATTTAAATGAAAAGTCACTCGGATGCTAAGGCATTGGGAGGAGGAAGAGGAGGAGGAGGAGGAAAGAGACTGCGGAAAAACAGGTGATAGAGAGAGATAAGGAGATAAAAGATGATAATAATAGCTACATGTAGATAGGCTGGGGGAGGGGGGCAGGGGGGGATTAGTAAGTTTGTATGTGTGTGGCTGAGGAATTAGAAAAAAAAATCACGTCTCAAAGAGAGAGTAGGAGAAAGAGAGAAAAAGAGAAAGAGAGAAGGAGAGAAGGAGAAAGAGAGAACAGAAAAAAATATATTTTCCCAGAGAGAGAGAGAGAAAGAAAAAAGAAAGAAAAAAAGAAAGTGAGTGAGAAAGAGATTGAGAGAAAGAAAAGAGAAAGAGAAGATATAAATAAACTCACTAGATAGAGAGAGAGAGAAAGAGCGAGAGCAAGAGCAAGAGCGACGGAATAAAAGAAAGAGGATCTTGTCTACGTCAGAAATAGCAGCGACTTGAGGCCATGAAGTCAAGTCTTAGTAGCGAAAACCTCTTGTGATATTACCTCAAGTGGGAGAGGGGGAGGAGGAGGAGGGGGACGGGGAGAGGGAGGAGGGGATAGGGGGAAGGAGGGAAGGAGGTGTGGGAAGAGCTGATTTTAGTTTTTTTTCCCGTTTTTTTTGTTCTTGTTCTTGTTCTTCTCTCTTTCTCTCTCACTCTCTCACTTTCTCTCTCTCTCTCTCTCTCTCTCTCTCTCTCTCTCTCTCTCTCTCTCTCTCTCTTTCCTCTCTCTATCTATTCTCTCTCCCTCCCTCCCTTCCCCCTTTCTTTCTTTTTCGTTTTTTTTCTTGTTTTTGTATAGTATTTGTTTTCACGTTTACTTCCGTCATGATTGTTATTTTCCTTCCAGATGTTGCTATTATCAATTTTGCTTTTATTCATAATTATTTTTATTGTTATGTCCTGCTGTCCCTTCCGTTTCTAGTTCGGCATTTACTCCTCCTCTTCCTCCTCCTCCTGCTCCTCGTCGGCTGCCTCCTCTGCCTCTTCTCCTCTTCTTCTTCCTCCTCTTCTTGATCCTCCTCCTCTTTCTACTTCTCTTCCACTTCACTTTCTACTTCTTTCACTTCCTCATGCTTGTCGTCCTCCTCCTCCTTCTCCTCCCCGTCCCCGTCTCCCTCTTAATCCTCCTCTTCCTCTTCCTCCTCTTCCTCCTCCTCCTCCTCCTCCTCCTCCTCCTCCTCCTCCTCCTCCTCCTCCTCCTCCTCCTCCTCCTCCTCCTCCTCCTCCTCTCCCCCTACTACCGTCTCCTCTTTTCTCCTTTCCTCCATACCGCTCCCTCCCCCCCCCTCCCCCTCCCCTCCCCTCCTATCCCCTCCGCTGCATATGTATACAAATATTGACGCTTGAGTTATAATTAGCCTCATCATATACTCTGGCGACCACTTGACGCCCTCCCCCTCTCCCTCTCTCCCTCCCTCCCTCCCTCCCTCCCTCCCTTCCCTTCCCCTCCTCCCCTCCTATCCTCCTCCCTCCCTCCACCTTTCCCTTTTCTCCGTTACTCCCCCCACCCAGTTATCTAACTCCATTCGCTCCCCCCATTTTTTTCTTTCTTTTCCCTCTCTCATTCTATTCCTCTTCCCTTCTCACCCCTCCCTTACCGCCTTACACCATCTTTCCTTTCTCACCCTCCCTTCCTCCCTCCCTCTCTCTCTCCCTCTCTCTCTCCCTCTCTCTCTCCTTCCCTCCCTCCCTCCCTTCCTCCCTCTCTCCCTCCCTCCCTCCCTCCCTCCCTCCCTCCCTCCCTCCCTCACATTCTCCCATCTTCTTTCCCTCCCTTCCTCCTCCTTACTTCCTTTCTCCTCTTTCCTACTTCCCTTCCTTTCTCCTTCCCTCTCTATCTCCTTCAGTACCACCCTCCTTCCCTCCCTTCCTTTTTCCCTCTTCCTTCGCTCCCTCCTTCCTTTCTCCCTCGTCCTTCCTCCCTCCTCCTTCTCCTTCTCACCTTCCCTCCCTCCCCTTCTCACCCTTTCTCCCTTCCTCCCTCCTTCCCCTTCTCACCCTCCCTCTCTCCCTCCTTTCCTCCCTCCCTCCCTCCCTCCCTCCCTCCCTCCCTCCCTCCCTCCCTAAGAGAATGATGAAGTGGTCCCTTGTGAATTAACGCTGAGAGAATCATCCTTTTCACACAGAATTCCTGAAGGCTTTTGTTGTCGGGAGGGAGAGGGGAGGGGAGGGGGTGGGGAGGTGGGGTGGGGTGGGGTGGGGTGGTGTGGGGTAGGGTGGGGTGGGGAGGAAAGGGAAGGGAAGACAGGGAAGAGAAGAGAAGCGAAGAGAAGAGAGAATAGAAGAAAGTGGAAGGATGTAAAGATAAATGTTATTACTATTGATATTATTATTATTGTTATCATCATCACCGCCATCACCGTCATGATTATTACATCCAATTATCCATAACATGCTAATTAACCAAGACTTTCCTTTTCCTTCCAGGTGAGACGTCTAGCTATCCCTTACATCCTCCCCCATCTCCCCCACTATCCCTTACCCCCTCCCCCATCTCCCCCCTACCCCTTACCCCCCTTACCACCTCCCCTCACCCTTACCCCTTCCTCCCCCATCTCCCCCCCTACCCCTT
>BOPN01005116.1:7500-10000 GCA_017312705.2 Penaeus japonicus | reverse complement strand
CGGTCATCGGCAAACCCAGCGTCAGAGGAGTGTTAGCGGAATCTCACAAGGTACAGAATTGGCGCGCCTAGCCGAGTGTATATTTGGCCTTGCGTTGATATTTGGCCTTGCGTTGAGTGTATTTGCGGTGGCGTCTTGTGTTCAATCAGACGGCCGCTTGTAAAAGAGCGTTAAGAAATAAACAGCCCTTGTAAGGATTTCCTCTTCGGCCTGAGCCAAGTCGAGGGGACACCAGCAAGACGTCCCTTGACCCAGCTTCGTCACAGCTCTGCGGCGTCCGACACCTGTTCAGTAGTGCCACCTCGGCCAAGGCCAGTAGGGGCACTATCGTCGCCCCCAAGAGATAAGGGAGATAAGACCCCCTTCATTCACTTCGAGTTCACTGACTTCACCGAGCGTACAAGATCACGATGTCTCAATAAGTTGGGGAACATTTTTCTATTTTTTTTCGAGAGCTCCTCGAGTTTACCTGAGGCTTGGGGACACGTTCATTGCCGCCCTAGCGCGCCAGAAGGAGGGGGTGGGATGGCCTCGAGATAAGAGCCGCGTCTCTGGCAAGCTCGCTCGTGGCACCGGCAGGGCAGGGCAGGGCAGGGCAGGGCAGGAGCAGGTGTCTGCCGGCGCTAATCATGATGTCGAAACCGCCACCAGTACCGCTTAAAAGTATCGCCGGCCATAACTAGCGGTAATTTCCTCTCCCGCTTATACATTGAATTCGATTAAAGCGCGAGGGATCGATCGCCATTGGATCCGTTTCCCTACCGGTTGTGGTAAGTGGTACTTTTCGGTATGTGAATTTATAACTGTATGACGTCTAAAAGTACCGGCGATACTTCCCTGTTGTACATTTATGCATACATTCGTACATAGCTACTTTCATTATACACAAATATTTATACAGAACCGCCCACTGCATAAATAAATAGTCTTATCAGGGGGACGAATGAATGAACAGCGGTGCCGGAGGGTGAATGGCGCAGCAAACTGAAAGGAAAACCTCCGGCCGGAATGTATGAGCGAGTGTATGTGTTTCCGTGTGTGTGTGTGTGTGTGTGTGTGTGTGTGTGTACGTGTGCTTTTGCGCGGACGTACGCGCGGGCGACCTACCGCGAGGCGCCTCCGGTCGGTAATGACAATATTTGCACTCCGATTAGCTTGCATAATTGCATCGGTTTTATAACCTTTGCATCACCCCCCCTTCTCCTCCCCCTCCTCCTCCCTCCCCGCCCTTCATCCCTCTCGCTCCCGTACCTCTCCTCCCTGCTCTCTTCCGATCTCCCCCTCCCCCTTCTCCTTCCCTCCCTTCCCTCCCCCTTCCCCTTCCCCCTCATCTGAATTTATTTATGGAAGAAGAAGACTGACTTCGATTCGATTCAAGGTCAGAGGGTATGCTTTCAGGAAGGCGCTGAAGTTCAAGGGTAAATATTTACGTGTGTGTGTGTGTGGGTTGTGAGTGAGTGAGTGTGCGGGTTTATGTGTGTGTGTGTGGGGGGGGTGTTTAACTACATGTGCACATTCTCTTGACATTGCTCTATCTCTCTCTCTCTCTCTCTCTCTCTCTCTCTATCTCTCTCTCTCTCTCTCTCTCTCTCTCTCTCTCTCTCTCTCTCTCTCTCTCTCTCACCCTCTCTCTCTCTCTCTCTCTCTCTCTCTCTCTCTCTCTCTATCTCTCTCTCTCTCTCTCTCTCTCTCTCTATCTCTCTCTCTCTCTCTCTCTCTCTCTCTCTCTCTCTCTCTCTCTCTCTCTCTCTCTCTCTCTCTCTCTCTCTCTCTCTCTCTCTCTCTCTCTCTCTCTCTCTCTCTCTCTCTCTGCCTCTCTGCCTCTCCTACTCTATATCTTAGAAGAAGAAGAAGAAGAAGAAGAAGAATTAGGAGGATGAGAGTGGGATGAGAGAGAGAGCCGGGGGGGGGGGGGGGGTATTGCGCATAACAGGTCGTGATGACGGGCTGAAAACCTCATCTTGATAAGCGGAGCGATATAGGGAAATGTGTTAGGCGCCTTCTGGATAGGAGGGCCTGGCGACGGGATGGGATGGGACGGGAGGGATGGAGGTGGAGGTGGAGGTGGAGGTGGAGGTGGAGGTGGAGGTGGAGGTGGAGGTGGAGGTGGAGGTGGAGGGTGGTAAAGGAGGTGGAACTGGTAGAAGGTGAAGGAGGCGGTTGGGGAAAGAGGAGGTGAGAGGTGGAGAAGGACGCGGAATAGGAGATGGAAGGTGGAGAAGGAAAAGTAGTTGATTGTTTGAAAGAAGGTGTGGGAGGCTGTAGCGGTGGGGGAAGAAGAAGAAGAAGAAAAGGGAGGAAGAGAAGATGGAAGTGGAGGTGTGTGTTAATGTAGAGAATGAAGTGGAGGGAAGGAGAAGTAGGAGGAGGCAACGAAAAGAGAGAGAGAAAAAAATATATATGAAAGGGGGTAGGAAGGCAGGAGAGGAACGAAAACAAGAAGTGAACAAAGTAAAGAGAAGAAAAGAAATTGAAAGGCAAAATTGTACACGAGGAGGGA
>BOPN01005116.1:0-2500 GCA_017312705.2 Penaeus japonicus | reverse complement strand
CTATCTATCTATTTATCTATCTATATCTCATTCATTCAGTCGCCCTCTTTCTCCATTTTGTGTGTGTGCATGTGTATGTGTGTATTGGTGCGTGCGTGCGTGTGTGTGTGTGTGTGTGTGCGCTCGCGCGTGTATGCGTATGTGTGTGTATGCGTACATGAATATTACTTATTCATTTATTTATTCAGTGTATATATTTACTTATTTATATAACGTTTAGGTCACGTGATACGCAAGGAAGAGTTCCAAGGCGGCGATCTCGCCACCAGGTAGCTAATTAAAGGGAACTGACTGACTGGCGGTTGGCACTCCCGTCCGGTTGCGAGGAGGAGGAGGAGGAGGAGGAGGAGGAGGAGGAGGAGGAGGAGGAGGAGGAGGAGGAGGAGGAGGAGAGAGTGAGGGAGGAAGGGAGAGGGGGAGGGGAGGGAGGGAGGGGGGGAAGTGGAGGAAGGGAGGGGGATAGGGGAGGGAGGAAGGGGACAGTAGGGGGAGAGGGAGGGAGGGGGAGGGGGGAGGGATGGAAGATGGGAAGGAGGTATGAAGAGAGGGGGAGCGGGTGGGGGGAGAGAGGGAGTGAGGGAAAGAGGGAGGGAGGGAAGGAAGGGAGGGAGAGAGGGGACGGGAGGGAGAGAGGGGGGACGGGAGGGAAAGAGGGGGGACGGGAGGGAAAGAGGGGACGGGAGAGAGAGAGAGAGAGAGAGAGAGAGAGAGAGGACAGAAGGGAGGAAGGGGACGGGAGGGGAGGGAGGGAGGAAGGATGGAAAGGAAGCAGGAAGGAAGGGTAAGAGGGAGGGAGGGAGAAAAATGGAGGGGGAGAGGGAAGGGCGCTGCCTCTTAGCTATGATTCTGAGGGAGACAGAGACGAGGAGGCGAGAGGGAAAACGAGACACTTTTCTTTCCGGTTTCTATTCCGGTCCCGGGTCTTCTCCTTCTGCCCCTGCTTCCTCCTCCTCCGTTTCTCGTCATCTTCCTTCTCCTTCTGCTTCATCATCATCATCATTATCATTATCATCATCACCATCGTCACCTCCATTATCACTATCATCATCATCATCACTATCATCATCATCACTGTCATCATCATTATCATCATCATCATCATTATTATCATTATCATCATCACCATCGTCACCACCATCATCATCATCACTATCATCATCATCATCATCACTGTCATCATCATCATCATCATCATCCTCTTCTCCTCCTTTTCTTCTAACGCCCCCTCGTTCTCTCCTCCCTTTTTTCCTCGTCCGCCCACCCCCACCCCCCGACCCCACCCCTGATCCCACTCCCCTTCGCTTATGCCCTCACGCCCACGCCCAAATCGGAGGTTAACCTTGATTCATACTACAGGATAGGGGGAGGAGGGTCGGGAGGGGAGGAGAGAGGAGAGGAGAGGAGAGGAAAGGAGAGGGGAGGGGAGGGGAGGGGAGAGGAAAGAGAAGAGGAGAGGAGAGGAGAGGAGAGGAGAGGAGAGGAGAGAAGAGGAGAGGAGAGGGGAGAGGAAAGAGAAGAGGAGAGGAGAGGTTGGAGAGGGAATGGAGGTAGGGAGATGAAAGAGAATGTAAGAGGTAGGAGAGGAGAAGGGGAGGGGACGAAAGAAAGGGGAGAAGAGAGGAGGGAAAGGATGGCGGGGAGAGAGGAGAGGTGATGGGGAGGGGAGAAGGGAGTGGGAAGGTTGAGGGGAGGGAGAGGAGTGGGGAAGGAGAGATGGCGGGGGGAGAGGAGAAGGGTGTGGGGAGGTTGGGGGAGGGAGAGGAGAGGTGAGTGGGGAGGGGAGAAGGGAGAGTGGAAGGGGGAGAAGAGAGGGGAGTGGGGATGGGGGGAGGGGGGGCTGGACACAGGTAAGGTAGTCGTATCCTGGGGTTGCCAAGTCGTCTGTTTTTCTGTGTTATTTATCACTTTCATTTTTAAAGTGTTATGTAAGTCCAGCGTTATCAATCCATTTGTTTGTTGAGTTATTCTCGGAGTTGGTAACACTTTATTCGTTTTATGTTTGTTTGTTCCCTATTTTTTTATTCCTCTTCCCTCTTTCGTGATGTCTTTTGTTGAATGTTTTTTTTTTTTTTTTTGGGGGGGGGGTGTTTTCCTCATCTTCCTCCTCTTGATCATCGTCATTAACATCGTCATCGTCATACACACACAAACACACACACACATATATATATATGTGTGTGTATGTGTGTGTGAAAAGGGGGGGGGGGCATGTATACGCGAATGTTTATATATGGTTGCGTGTATGTCTTTGCATTAGTATATGTGTGTCTGTGCGTGTGTCTTTGTTCGCCTGTGTGTGTGTGTGTGTGTGTGTCTGTGCGTGTCTTTGTTCGCGCGTGTGTGTGTGTGTGTCTGGATATACTTACAGTGAAGTCAACAGCGTCGTGAACCCTACCTACGTGGTCCGCACTGAACGCGTTGGGTCTCGGCGTCCGCGAAGCAACAGTGGGGTGCGGGGATGAGAGAGCGAGGGAGGGGGGGAGAGAGAGAGAGAGATGGG
>BOPN01005115.1:82513-85013 GCA_017312705.2 Penaeus japonicus | reverse complement strand
CACAAATACACACACACACACAAATACACACATACATACACACACACAAACACACATACACACACACACACACACACACACACAAACACACACACACACACACACACACACGCACACACACACACACACATATATATATATATATATATATATATATATATATATGTGTGTGTGTGTGTATGTGTGTGTGTGTGTGTGTGTGTGTGTGTGTGTGTGTGTGTAAACCACTCACTACTGCCGTCAGTTGTAAGCCACCATTGGCACTAGTTATAACCCACCACTGAGAGCAGTTGTTATAACTACTCGATGCCCTGGTTGTAGGTCGGTGGATAAACAGAAGTTCACATAACCATGGTCTTTATTGTGGACTGTTAATACACCAGACCTAGCCCCGAAGGCCAGATCAGAGCAGTTCGCTCTAGTCTGTCCTGTCTGACCTCTCTGTCCTCATCTGTCTTGGAACATTCTGTCTTTCTTAAATACAAATTCTCGATCACACTTTCCATGGCTCGGGCCTTCCGGTAACAAACGCAGCTGTCTAGCGGAAACGAACACAGGAGACAGGAAACGTCAGGTCAAAACACACTGCCATCGATATTGCATTGAATTAAGTAGACATACATGATCAATGTCTTGGGTCACATAATATCAGTATCAGTGCCTTACATATATATATATATATATATATATATATATATATATATATATATATATATATATATATGTATATATATATATAAAGTTTACAAACAAAAAATATGAAGAGGTTGTGAGCGACATAGAGATAGAAGGTGATAGAACAGGAGAGAGAGAGAGAGAGAGAGACATACAGGCAGTCAGGCAGAGAGTGAGTGAGAGAGAGAGAGAGAGAAAATACATACATACATACTGGATGTTCGGCAGAGAGAGAGAGAGAGAGAGAGAGAGAGAGACAGGCAGCCAGGCAGAGAGTGAGTGAGTGAGAGTGAGAGAGAGAGAGAGAGAGAAAGAGAGAAAATATATACATACATACTGGATGTTCGGCAGAGAGAGAGAGAGAGAATACATACACACATACAGGATGCTAGACAGAGAGAGAGAGAGAGAGAGAGAGAATACATACACAAATACAGGATGTTAGGCAGAGAGAGAGAGAGAGAGAGAACGAGGCGGCCCAATTTCCATCTGCATGAATGGCTTCCCAACAGTGCTTCCAAATCCGCGAGCGAGAGAGAGAGAAGTCTTCCATCTCTCGAATACATACGCCTAGAACATTCCCTCTATTCCTATGACAAAACACCTGTAAAAAAAATAATTAATACCACCCATCTTCTAACCATCTTCTTCCGTTACGTCATTTCGCAGGCAGACCGGTAATCGAGCAAAATCATGCAGTATTTCCAAGCATACCATCCCCCCCCCCCCTCCGCCCTCCCTCGTCCCATCCATTAGCATCAAAGTCCTGCCAATTATTATGGAGTGTCGATACAAAGGCCGTCGTTATCGGCCCCAAACGTAATTACTGTTGGAATGAAGGACGCTCAGTGGAACCCGAGGGAAGCTGTCGGTCGGTCGCGCCTTTGCCTTGGTGTCTCTGAGTCCTTCGGTGACCGACAAGAAACAGCTGATACATTTTGGAACGACCGCGAAAGCCAGACCACGATGGGATACATAGAGTGCATCCTCCGGTTGTCAAAGGACTCTGGGCAGGTGAGAGGCACGCGGGGGGGTGGAGGAGGGGGGGGGGGGAACAAATATAGATTGATTAGTCAACACTCAAGGTGTGATTGATTTGGGTTATTCCACTGGTGATTATCTCCTCTGAGTTTGCGCTCATGTGTTCACTTATACGTTTCCTTGCATAAAGGTCTATCTGCCAGCCGGTCTCTCTCCCTTCCTCTTTCACTAAATATATATGTCTGTGCGTGTGTGTATGTGTGACTATGTTTATGTATGTATGTGTGGCTGTCTTTAAATATATTCACAGAGAACCACCGTGCCCTCAGTCTCAAACTCTTCTGACGAAACGCAGAATATTTAGCCTAGCTGTACTTCAGAAGGCAAATGAGAAGCTAATTATACATTCGTTAAATGTTTTAGAAAAGGTTTCTGAAAGCATATCTAATTAGCGGATGCTCCTTACTTTCCATTGATGTTTAGTTACATTTCATCTTCACATTTTAGAGTTTGAAATATTGCTGATATCAACATTATTATCATTGCTAAAATAATTCCTATTATCATAATTCTATTGCTTTTCTTATCGTTGTTATCTTTATAACTGTTGTCACTATTATTAATATCTTTATTACTATCAGTATTATATGTATATTGTTAATATTGTTATTCTTTTCATTATCATTTCTCTTATCATTATCATTATAATCTATATCACCATTGCTATCATTGTTATTATCATTATCATAACCATCTTTATTGGTATTCTCATTACCTAATCTTTCGATATAAAAAAATAAACTTCTCCGCCACTTAATAATCTAAATATAACACAAATAACACA
>BOPN01005115.1:25000-27500 GCA_017312705.2 Penaeus japonicus | reverse complement strand
CTTGTTATTATTATCATTATCATAATCATTGTTATTACCATTACAACTGATAATAAGCATGATAATGCTAAAATCATAATCAACAAATGCATTATCTAATCTGACAAATTTTAGCACGAGATTTTTATATTAAACACTTTTCAAAAGCCACTGCTGTGAAGGCAAGAAAACAAGCGGAAACTGAGCAGTGGCTCTGCCCTTTTTCCCTTGACGCGTTCGTCTTGTAAAAATACTTACCAAAGGCATAAGTTTCTCAGGATGAAACACTCAGGAACACCAATAGAAAGTATTAGCTTATGTTTGGTAAAAGTCAGTAAGTGGGTGTATGTGGGTGAGAGAGCTTGTATGGGATTGTGTGTGTGTGTTTGTGTGTTTCCTTGTTTGTGTGTTTGCTTGTTTGTGTTTGTGTTTATGTTTGCGTGTGTGTGTTTGTGCTGAGGTTTGTGCATACATATGTGTGTGTGATTGTGGATGCATTTGAGTGTGTGTACGTGCGTTTGTAAAGCCACAGATAGAAAGAAAATATAAGAAAGTAAGCAAAACCCGCTGACAATTTTCCCTGTTGCCTAATGAAGTGTCAACCCTAAAGAAAGTTCATATAGTTGAGAGAGGAAGAGTTAGTTAAATAGATAGATATATAGATAAACAGATACACAGACTGACGAATAGACAAGAGAAATGGAGAAGGGGAAGGAGGAAGGGATAGACGGGCAGAGAGGGAGGGAGGGAGAGAGAGGGGGGAGGTAGAGAAGTAGAGAGAGAGAGAGGAGAGAGAGAGAGAGAGAGAGAGAGAAGAGAGAGAAAAGAGAGGAGAGAGAGGGAGGGGGGGGAGAAGAGAGAGACGGAGAGAGGGAAGAAAAGAAAGGGAGAGAGAGAGAGAGAGAGGGAAAGAGAGAGAGAGAGGGGGAAAGAGAAAGAGGAGGGGGGGTGAGAGGAGAGAGACGGAGAGAGGGAAGAAAAGAAAGGAAGAGAGAGAGAGAGATAAGCCATTATACAACGATGTATAAATAGATTGTCTGACTTATATATATATACATATATGTATGTATGTATATTTGAGTTTATATATATATATATACATATACATATACATATACTGTATATGTATATATATATATATATATATATATATATATATATATATATATATATATATATACACATATATATGATATTGATGATATTGATGTTCAACCCCAAGGACGGCTGCTGCATTGTCTTTAGGCTATGTTACTGCAAGAACAAGCGGCTATTATTACTGTCTGCAACGGGACTCGCGTGATCCAATTATTCCTGGCTTCCCTGAGGGCGTGGTGTTCGGCAGAGCCTCTTCTGTGAACATTCTGATCTGTTAAAGATTTTTACTAAGATCTAAATATTTGTTCGAAGTGATATTTTTCCATGTAGTATTTTTTGTTCATTGGTTTATGGATAGACTGTTTTTTTTTATTATTATTATTATTAATCTAATTATCATTATTTAAGCATTTGGCAAACACTGGTCATCAATGGCCAAATTCTTTTGAAAAATATAAAAATCGACTGTGAAAAGCTACAAGAAAAATATTTCGAGTGAGAATATCCAGCGAGACTACAAAAGTGACCATAAAATATACCCGTATTTTCTCCGAAACTTCTGTAGGCATCATTATTCTCAACATTGATTCTAGATCTAAACAGCGTCTCTCTTGGGTACAACGGGGTACACTGAAATACTGTCAAAATGTAGACCGTAGCACAGACGTAAGCACTCACACACGACGTCTGAATAACAATGAGAGGGGGAGGGATGGGGATGGGGATGGGGAGGGGGGTGGGGGTCTGGGGGGGGTGAAAGTATTCTCCATGCCATGATTCTGGTCAAAAACAAGTCTTCGGCAACAAGAGTGAGAAAACTGGAAAAGACAGACTCTAAAAGACCGCGGTTCCTCCAGCTCAATAAAGTTCGTCAGAGCGAACACGTGGCCTCAGCCAACATTGAAATTACTGCTCCGCAAGTTCCACGATAATGAATAGCACGCTAAGATGCAGGGATATTGGGCCGTTCATACTCTTGACTATGAGCGCTGTTCAGACTCCCTCGTCTTATTTACGTTGAGCTTTCAGCAGAATGTTCATGCCTTTCGGACAAAGTTCTCAAAGCTGCAAGTAGACGCAACGGAAGCCTTGCGGATGGCGTTCTTCTGCTGAAAACGAGGCCTCAGGATATTACGTATCCCCGCGTAAATCCTGCCACGAGGTGAGAGAAACAGGAGTTATGAGGTCATTGTCACCCCTTGCATCAGATTACTGGCTCTGGGTTTTATGACCGGGGGCTTGAAGCACCGGCCTGTCGCTACGGATTGCACGATGACACCGTTGCATTCTGGCGCGACCACGACATCCCTCACTATGGCTGCAACACTCCCGACTTCTTCACAGCCTTGACTCTCTTCTCTTTACACACTTTTTATTCAGCTTGGGAAGGCTTGTATCAGTATGTCTCGGTGCAAAATCCTCC
>BOPN01005114.1:100000-105577 GCA_017312705.2 Penaeus japonicus | reverse complement strand
TGTATATATATTTACATTTATAATCATGTATATAGAAATATACACACACACACAAATATGCACACACACACACATGTATACATACATACATAGCCTCAAAACACTTCCATTTCCAGAAGTCGCTAAACTTCCGCTTTCCGTTCGAACAAACTTTCCAGCTCAAGTGTTTCATTAGTTGTGATAAAGCAAGTACAATCAACCATGCATTGAAGCCCCACCTACAGTTCGCTTCTCTTTTATCAGTATCTCTGAGTTAACATTTTGAACACAGGTAATAGGTGCGTGAGAGAGAGGTGGGGAGAGGGGGAGAGGGGGAGAGAGAGGGGGGGGAGAGGGGGAGAGGGGAGAGGGGGAGTTTACTTGTTTGAACATGTATTTGTGTGAAGGAGAGAAAGATGGTGTTTATTTGTCTCTCTGAGTTTATAAGAGAGAGAGAGTGCGAGAGTTAGAGAGAGAGAGAGGGAGAGGGAGGGAGCGAGAGAGTAAGAGTGAGAGAGAGAGAGTAAGAGTGACAGAGAGAAAGTAAGAATGAGAGAGAGAGAGAGAGAGAGAGAGAGAGAGAGAGAGAGAGAGAGAGAGAGAGAGAGAGAGAGAGCGAGAGAGAGTTTGTTTGAGTATTCCTGATATAGTTATTATATCCTTCCATGACAATATACTTGACGTATATATATATTCGTTCTGTGTATTTATATATATGTGCGTGTCTTAAGTGATAAAATATCTTATTCATTCACTAGAACCTTATCAATCACGTATACAAGTGGAATTATGGTAGAAACACATACACATGCACACAGATACACATCTTTCTGTATGTGAGTGTAATGCGCGTAACACACATATACGTATACTATATAGAGAGAGATTGAAAGATACATAGGTAGATATAGATAAATAAAGAAAATAGATGAATATAGACTAATAGACAGATGAATATAGACAGATAGTCAGACAAATATACATAAAGAATAGAAGAACACACAGGTACATACATTGTATACATACAAACACACACACACACATACACACACACACAAACACACACACACACACACACATACACACTACCCCCACCCCCACCCCCCCCTCCCAAACCTATCCCTTCATCCCCTGTCCTTCACCGAGCCCTTCACATCAAGAATTTAGCGCGACGTTATTCCGAAGCAGGAATACCCAGGGTTTCTAAACATAGCGCTAGTGTGAGATATATCAATACTTCAATCTCCTGTTTCCTGGCGTGGCTGAGTTATTGCGTTCGGACTTTGACCTTTTTTTTGGGGGGGGAGGGGGAGGGGGGGTCTTCTTGTTTTTGAGGGCAATTTGGTCGTCGTGATGGTTTTTACGTCTTGGGGAGATGGCTTGATAGATAGGGTGATGGATGTGGTTGGTTGATGAGAGATGAATAGATTGATAGGCAGATAGATAGATATAGACAGATGTGGGAGGGAAGGAGGAGAGAGATATACAGAGAATGAGAGAGAGAAAGAGAGAGAGAGAGAGTGAGAGTGAGAGAGTGAGAGAAAGAGAGAGAGAGAGTGAGAGAGAGAGAGAGAGAGAGAGAGAGAGAGAGAGAGAGAGAGAGAGAGAGAGAGAGAGAGAGAGAGAGAGAGAGAGAGAGAGAGAGAGAGAGAGAGATAGAGATAAAGACGAATAGATGCACTTCTCACAAAAGAGGGTATTGCGTTCCCGGTTGGACTCGTGCAAAAGACGCTTTTTAACCTGTTGACATGATAATGAGCCACACACGTCCCGGCATGTTTTAGGTCCTGTTCTACAAGGAGTATCGTTCCATATTTCACCGTATCGCGTGAAACAGGTGGTTAGGGATCACAATGGCACTTTATTGCAACTTCCTTTCGGTTCTTCGTATGGCGTAGGCGGGAAGAGTCTAGCCTGAAATTCGAGAGGACTCGCTTGTGCTCGGTCAGGGGCCTTTGGAAAGGGGCTGGGAAAAGGGGTCGGCAATTGAGGGGGCGACTCAGGGGGCTGACAGGGGGCGCGCGTCCTTCTCCCCCTTCCCCCTCTCCCCTCCCGTCCCTCCTGGGTCCGAGCGGCTGGTGGGTGTGTCTGAGTTCAGTGTGCTGGTGGTAACGCCAGCGAGAGGTTGGGGGAAGAGAGTGCTCTGTCTGGGAGTGAGCGCGTCTCTTCGGGGAGGCCATAGAGAAACGCAGGTGGAGACTGGCGAGGGAAAATGCCAACGGGAGCCGCTGCCGTATTGCAGTTCCTGTCATGGGATGCGGCTGTCATGGAGTGTCACTGATCAAGAAAGAGGAGTGAGTGAGTGTCAGGAACGGCTCATCGCACTGCATATAAACCCCCCGTCTCAGAAAACGTGAATGACCAGCGACACAAAGAGCGGGATTTCGTTGCACCTTCGGATAACAGCCGAAGCATCTGTTGACAGTGATGAGGGCGGATCACCCATGACTTCTAGAACGCAGCGACGACCTTCTTAAAGCGCGGCATGACAACAACTGTCCTAGGGTTAATGATCACCCTGTCAGTGCATACGAGACTGAACGCGGGTTGAATTTCTGCGTTCGGATGTGTACCCAATCAATGAGTGTTCCATTCTGCATAGTTTATGATGGGTATCTCAGCCATCATCTGACATAAAGAGTTACTACTACCCATGCCTCGCATATAGATCATCCAGATTGCTTTTTTTAGTTTTCCATTTGCTTTCGCGGTAAGATAGGAGGTATATTTACCGAAAAAAAAGAATATTTAGATAAAAAATTAAAAAAAGAAAGTGAACTAAGCTCGTAATCCCGGAAGATCGCCGCAGCTCAAAGAACCAAATCACCATTACAAGTAATTCGTGGGCGGGCGGGCGCGAGGGGCGTGTGTGTGTGTGTGACCTGACGCCCTCCGCATCGCCATGCTGGAGTTCGGTCCTCTGGGCTCGGCTCCTGGACGGGAAGGGCTCGACTCCGGGAACCTCGGCTCGGGGGGCTCCGCGGGCTGGGAGGAGTCCATAGACCTCGACTGGCTAACGGGAGGTAGGTGCTCTTTCTTAAGGATCAACATTGTGTGCATTAGAGTTCGGGTGTCGCTTATTATGTGTCACGTGCGTCACTTGGCATGCTATATCGTGTTCCCATTTTATTTACAATTTTCGTACTATTTACACCGATTTGGGATATCTCCGTATTCATATCACTCTCGGAAGATACCCAAAAACACTCATCTCCATCTCAAAAATAAAGGACAGAAAGAAAAGAAAAGAAAAGAAAAGAAAAAAAAAACGCTTTCCAGACATCCATACCATAACACAATTACGATGCGTTTTTTTCCCCCCCCTCTTAGTCTCCGGTCAGTGTGGTTTTCAGCATCCTTGGTTTTATCGCCGTTGGGGGCCATTTAACAATGATACGGCCAGATTAATTCCTTTTATGGACAATCACCACCTTTTTTATAACCTCTAGGAGTAGGGGATAGGGGAATGGTAGGTGTGTATCATTGATAAAACATATGGCAGAGGGAAATATACCAATCACAGAAGACCCTTTCCGTGTTGCCAAGAGGGGGAACTTCGTCTATTTATTTAGTTTCCTCGCCTGTAATGCTAACTGTAGACCTGAACGTATAATATTGGACACGTAGAAGGCTATTTTATGGTGCTCTACGTCAGAGTGAATGTGGGGATATGGTGCTCACAAATCGTAGAGGCGTTTCGTGTCACTGTTTGAATAAATGATTTTACGTGTTTTTGTTTGTTTGTTTGTTTGTTTGTTTTTTAAACCAAAAATGTTGTATACATTTATAAAGAGACTTGGCTGATGCAATTGATCTATGCAAGGTAATCTATCTAAATCCAAAATCAAAGGGCGTACTCGATTTATTTGCTATAAAACACTAGCGATATGAAATGTTTTAGATAACATGGATTTATTTTGCCAGTTGCAGAAAAGTTGCAAATGCAATTTACAGAACAGCGCTATTTAACATTGGCTGTGCATGGAAACAAGTTGGAAATAAAAGCGAATGTTGCTTGAAGTTGAAAGCAGGAATTATCTAGGAATTATCATTATTTGTTATTGTAAATGTTTGCTGTTATTAATCAGTAAGAACGGTTTCTTTTGGGAATGTTATTGTTGATGTTATTATATTGTTATTATTGTTGTTACTATTGTTATTATTGCTATTCTTCTAATTAGAATTATCACATTTGTTATCATTGTTCGTATATTTTATTATTATTGTCATCTTCATCTTTATTTTTATCATCACCATCACGATCAAAATTAGTCAGTAACCATCATCATCACCATCACCATCGCCATTACCACCACCACCACCATCGTCACCACTATCATCACCACCATCATCATCATCATTATCATCATCATTAACATCATCATCATCATCATCATCATCACCATCACCACCACCACCACCACCACCATCATCATATCGTTATTATTATTATCCCTATTAAAAGCAGCAGTGATATTATTATTGTGGCTACGATTACTCTTATTATCAGTAGTAGTAGTAATAGTATTAGTAATAGTAATAGTGGTAATGATAGTATTTCCACCAACATGACTATGACGGCGATGGTAATCATGATCGGAAGAATTGTTGTAATTGATGATGTTATTAACAGTATTCACATTATCATTACATCACCGATTCCACTGCCGTTATTATAACCGTTATTGTTATTGCGATTCTTCTTCTTCTTCTTCTTATTATTATTATTATTATCATTATTGCTATTGCTCCTGTTACTAGTAGTACTACTACTTCTACTATTTTTATTACTTCTACTCTGCTACTACTATTACTTCTGCTTCTAATATGCCTACTACTTTTACTATTACTACTACTACTACTGCTACTACTACTACTACTACTACTACTACTACTACTACTACTACTACTACTACTACTACTACTACTACTACTACTGCTTTTAATACGTCTACTACTTTTACTATTACTACTACATCATCTACTACTACTGCTGCTACTGCTACTACTACTACTACTACTGCTACTACTATTTTTATTACTTCTACTCTGCTACTACTACTACCACTGCTTTTAATATGCCTACTACTTTTACTATTACTACTACTACTACTGCTACTACTACTACTACTACTACTACTACTACTACTACTGCTTTTAATACGCCTACTACTTTTACTATTACTACTACATCATCTACTACTACTGCTGCTACTGCTACTACTACTACTACTACTGCTACTACTACTACTACTACTATTACTACTACTACTACTACTGCTGCTGCTGCTACCACCAAAACTACCTACCATTTGTTATTATTGTTATTGTTACTGCTGTTGCCGTTGTTAGTGTTACTGGCACTGTTACTGTTATTTTTATATAGTAATATCATCTTCATTGTTTTTTTGTTTTTTTTCAATCTTGATTTTTTCGTATGGTTAGCGATACGATAACATTATCATTGTCATTCTTGTCATTAATATCATTATTGTTCTTAATAAGGCTGTTTTTGTTGTTTTGATAGTGATAATAATTATAATTATTTTCAGCATTACTACTCTTGTTATCATCATTATCATCTTCATCAATATTATT
>BOPN01005114.1:80000-82500 GCA_017312705.2 Penaeus japonicus | reverse complement strand
TTGCATCTGGGATGATTTTGCGTCTCTGAAAATGCCAATGTTTATAAAACACGAGCAAGTTCCCACTCAGAAGGCCTTTGTGTGTGGCAGGTCAGTGAGCAACGGCTGTTTGCTTTGTTCGATTACTTGCATTCATGTCTTCGTTTTCGCAAATTATTGTGTACCTTGACAAATCTGCTCGCTTTTCCGGCATGAAATATATCCTGTGCAGAATAAATTTAACTGAATGGCACTTGATGTCTTGCACAATCTACATATTACATGGGGATGTTGATTGGGGGGGGGGGGGTTCTAAAGGGTTCTAACCAAACAAAGCTAATACACGCGTACGCTAAATTGATTCACGAAAACACAGGAATAAGAATATTATGTTGGTGAACTGAGATACGATTTATGAACAACTTAGTTCGTTCGATTGGCAGCTCTTCCTGTTATGCAATTACCTCCCTCTCAATAACAGTGTTGTTTCTGGCGTAATTACTTGTTTCGGTGTAATGAACGGAATATTGTCAGAGGTCTTGTAGTTACTTTCCCCTTTCGTTCACAGATGCAAATATTGTCATTGTTGATTTCACATTTTCATTTTTTTTTTTTTTTTTTTTGTTTATGTGGTAAGGTTTGATCTGTCCGGGTATTCGTTGTCTGTCTGTCTGTCTGTCTGTCTCTCTCTCTCTCTCTCTCTCTCTCTCTCTCTCTCTCTCTCTCTCTCTCTCTCTCTCTCTCTCTCTCTCTCTCTCTCTCTCTCTCTCTCTCTCTCTCTCTCTCCTCGCTCCTCTCTCCTCTCTCCTCTCTCTCGCTCTCTCTCTCTCTCTTCCCCTCTATCGCCATTTCTGTCCTTCTCCGGTATATCCCTCCGTAGCCATAAAAAGAACATTCCCAAATAAAGGAGAATTGGGTAAAAAGAGAAACAATAGGATTCCAATTTCCTCCCTTTCGCATGGTGAGGCCAATCACCCTTTCCCCTCTCCCTTGCCCATTCCTCTTCCTCTTCCTTCCCTCCCCCCTTCCCCCTCTCCCCCTTTCCTCCCTTCGTGTGCTAGATAGCGGTAGGTGAGGGGTATGGGGTAAATATATGTTTTTCTCTCTTGTTTATTTATATATATATGTATCTCTCTCTCTCTCTCTCTCTCTCTCTCTCTCTCTCTCTCTCTCTCTCTCTCTCTCTCTCTCTCTCTCTCTCTCTCTCTCTCTCTCTCTCTCTCTCTCTCTCTCTCTCTCTCTCTCTCTCCCTCCCCCTCTCTCTCCTCTCTCCTCTCTCCTCTCTCCTCTCTCCACTCTCTCTCGCTCTCTCTCTCTCTCTCTCTCTCTCTCTCTCTCTCTCTCTCTCTCTCTCTCTCTCTCTCTCTCTCTCGCTCTCGCTCTCGCTCTCTCTCTCGCTCTCTCTCTCTTGCTCGCTCGCTCGCTCGCTCGCTTTCCCCCCTTTCTCTTCGCTCTCTCTCTCTCTTTGTCTCTAGATCCTTAACATAAAAATTAATGAAAGATTTGAAATCACTCGCAAGGGAAAGGGAGGGGGGAGGGGGGAGGAGGGAGGAGGGAGGGAGTAGAAATAAGGGGAATGAAATCAGTGTTCTGATTGGTGGTTAGATAGCTTGTTCTGTAATAGCAAATGGGATAATGGGTTATGAGTCCGAAGCCCCTGTTATGATGACGGTAGTTTTGGGGAGTATCGAAATTATAAGTAAACACAATAGTGCGAACAGTGAGTCAGTTGTAAGCACACTTTTGTCCGTGAGTGGATTTTGTGTAGTATGTTTTTAAATTCATGAGTAATTTGATAACAGTTTCTCTTAATAGTAATAAGAAAAAAAAAGTATGATGGATAGTGAATTGGGATGACTGTTATTGGGGATGTGTGTAAAGTGCTCTTTCTGTTTGCGGCTGTTTAAAGCGTTGGATCATCTTGTCTCTTTTTCCGTCCTCTTTCGCTATATCTCTGTCTCTTTCTTTTTTTCTTCTTTTCTTTTTTTTCTCTGTATCACTGTCTTTATTTCTAACTGCGTCTCCCTTTCTCGCTCTCGCTCTCTCTCTTTTTATGCCTCCCCCTCCCCCTCCCCCTCCCTCTTTCTCTCTTCCTCCCCATCTCCCTCTCCCTCTTCCTCCATTTTCCCCCTCCCCCCTCTTCTCTCTTACTACATGTATCATCTCCCTCTCGTTCCTCACCCCCTATCTCCCTTTCCCTCCCCCCCTTTCCTCACCCCCTATCTCCCTTTCCCTCCCCCCTTTCCTCACCCCTATCTCCCTTTCCCTCCCCCTTTTCCTCACCCCTATCTCCCTTTCCCTCCTCCCTTTCCTCACCCCTATCTCCCTTTCCCTCCCCCCTTTCCTCACCCCCTATCTTCTTTTCCCTCCCCCCTTTCCTCCCTCCCTTTCTGAATCTTTCTTCGGACTTCCAGAGACTCATCCTAAGATTTCGCATTTCCTTCACCAGTTCTTTCCCCTCTCGACATAAACCCGGCCTCACCTTGGGAGATGTTGCAAGTTGCATCGCGGGGGGGAGAGG
>BOPN01005114.1:60000-62500 GCA_017312705.2 Penaeus japonicus | reverse complement strand
TATATATATATATATATATAATGTATCTATCTCTCTCTATGTCTCACTTTCTCTTCATATCTTTCTATCTCTCTTTGTCTCTCTATCTCCCACTCCCACTCCCACTCCAACTTCCCGTCCCTCTTCCTCTCCCCCCCCCCCCCCTCTCCTGTCCCCCTTCCCCTCCCCCTCCCTCTCCTATCCCCCCTCTCCCCTTCTCCCTCCTATCCCCCCTCTCCCCTTCTCCCCCTCCCCTTTCTCATCCAGTTTTTCCAACTTCCTTGGAGTGGGGAAACTTATCCTTCATGTCATTAGAGGTCATTTTAGCCTGAATCGCAAACTTCACTAACAGAGCGCGGTTTAGAATAGGAAAAGAGCCACAAAGCGTCTTGGCTCTAATCATATTTTAAAATACGAATGCATATAGGCCTGTGTGTGTGCGTGCGTGTGCTTGCGTGCTAGCGTGCGTGCGTGCATTCGTATTTCTATATATAATTAGAACCAAGGCGCACATATAGGTAAATACATTACACACACACACACACACACACACACACACACACACGGAATGTGCACCTTCTTTTCCTCTGTTTCTTGCTGCTGTCTCGAATCCCAAAAGGTTAAGCCTCACCTCCCCCCCTCGCCCTCCTCCTTCTCCCCCCCCCCCCACCCCCTCACTCTTAAACCCGAACGAGGCCTATCTGCGCCTTTGCTCTTCAAGAAAAAAAAAAGAAAAATAACAAGACTCACCCAACCATCAAAAGCACAGAAAAAAAAAACTAATTTCCTTAATTTCTGCCTAAGTGCAATTAGAATTCCGGCGAGAGACTGCAAAATCCCAACCATAAAGATATAGATAATGAAATGAATAAATGAATGTATAAATAAGTAAATTAATTAATAAATGAATGAATAATATATATAAAGATTAGAAGAAAAAAAAACATGCAAGTCTCCCCTTAAATAAATGAATGTATAAATAAGTAACTAAATTACTAAATGAATGAATAATATATATAAAGATTAAAAAAAAGAAAAGAAAACATACGAGTCTCCCCTTAAAGCGAAGGAACCCAGCTGTTCGCGCTTCTTCGCACCGTCTGTTCCTTCCTTTCATTCCGTAAAGGCGGTAGTGGGTGGAGGTGGGGGTGGGGGGTGGGTGGGGGTAGAAGAGGGAGGGAGGGAGAGGAGAGAGGAGGTAGGGGAGAAGAGAGAAGTGGGTGGAAGTGGGGTTGGGGGGGGGTAGAAAAGTGAGGGAGGGAGAGGAGAGAAGAGGTAGGGGAGGCAGGGAGGGGAGAGGAGATAGAAGACAGAGAAGTGGGTGAGAGAGAGAGAGAGGTGGGAGGGAGGGGAGAGACGAGGTGGGGGAGGAGGAGAGAGAAATGAGGTTGGGGAGGGAGGGAGAGAGGAGGAAAGGGAGATAGAGAGAGAGAGAGGAGATAGAGAGAGAGCGAGAGCGTAAGAGAGAAAGAGGGCATGAGAGAGAGCGAGAGCATGAGAGAGAGCGAGAGCGTGAGAGAGAGCGAGAGCGTGAGAGAGAGCGAGAGCTAGAGCTAGAGAGAGAGCGAGAGCGTGAGAGAGCGAGAGCGAGAGCGAGAGAGAGCGAGAGAGAGAGAGTTAGGAGATGGGGAGGGTAGAGAGAAAGACAGAATAGAGGATAGGAGATGCAGGAGAAAAGGATGGTAGAGAGAGGAGGAGGGTAGAGATAGAGAGATAGCGACGAGAGAGAGAGAGAGAGAGAGAGAGAGAGAGAGAGAGAGAGAGAGAGAGAGAGAGAGAGAGAGAGAGAGAGAGGAAGTGAGTGAGTGAGAGAAAGAGAGAGAAAGAGGGAGACGAGGTAGGGGAGAAAGAGCAATGAAGGGAGGGAGGGAGATAAGAGGGAAGGTAAGAGTAGGGAAACTTGGGAGGGAGGGAGAGGGGGCGGCAAAGAGAGGCTGTCGAGGCTCGCAGTCGTCAAAGGGGGTCGTCAGCCGGAAAAAAGGTAGAGGACCGGAAGGGGAAGCCGAAAGGAGAGGGAGAGAGACGGAGACAGAGACAGAGACAGACAGAAACAGAGACAGAGACAGAGAAGGAGACGGAGACGAAGACGAAGGCAGAGGCAGAGACAGAGACAGAGACAGACAAAGCCAGGGATGAGAGAGAGGGGGAGAGATAAAGAAAAAGAGGGAGAAGAAGAAAAAGAGAGATAGAAAAGAGAGATAGAAAAGAGAGAGAGAGAGAGAAAGAGAGAGAGAGAGAGAGATAAAGAAAGAAAGAAAAAAGAAAGAGAGAGGGGGGAGGGGGGGCAAACAGAGACAAAGACAGGCAGACAGACAGGCAAAGATAAAGATAAAAACAAACAGACAAAGAAATTTGCCCTTAAGAATGGCCTATTTGTCAGGCCGAAGCATCTCAGTATCCGACTTCCTCTTTGAAAACGGAGTTGGCTATAGAGCTCACTTCAGGCGTTTGGAGAAGTGAGTGAAAGGGGCCTACGTGTAAGATCGAGGGGGAGTATTGTCTCGTTTCGCCTCCCCCTTCT
>BOPN01005114.1:32500-37500 GCA_017312705.2 Penaeus japonicus | reverse complement strand
TTTTAATAGATTTTGAAAAAAATAAATTCAAATTACGAGTTTGGTGCAAATTGTAAATGTAATTGGATACGTCTGTAGCCAACCGCACACATGCGACGCTGCCAAATTAGCTTTTCATTGCCGCGATAATTGTCTAAATAATATTGACAGTGTTGCATCGCTGTGTTGATACCGATTGTAATGGCGTTAGATTAATATTAGATAACATATGCACAGCGGGATAATTGAATAGTCATTGCAGGATGAGACAGATGCAATCACAGTGTGGCCGCGCAGTGACAGACTTCATTTGTTTCCGAACGTTTGGGATGCGCTCGAGCTATCGGTATTCTCAAATCTTTATTTGTATTTATTTTTCTATCTTTAACTTATATTTCTTTTTTTTCCGTGTGTTTTTTTGTTTTTGTTTTCATCGATTGAGTTATCTATCTCTCTATCTATTTGTTTTTCTTTGATCGTTTTCTTAAATTGATTATTTTTCGTTGCTTCCCCGCTGTTATTATACTTCCCTCATCTTTACCGGTCGCTTTTAATGGCTCCCTTTGCCGACAACCCCCTTCCATTACCTCCTAATTAGCCCCTCCCCCTCCCCTCACCCCACCCCACATACACACACACATGATATAAAAAAAACAATAAAAAAGAGAGTTAACTTTGCCCACTAACCCTTTCCCCTTTGTATATTATCCTTGTCTTGTCCCCCCACCCACCCCCCTCTTTTCCTTACTCATAGACCCCTTCCCCTCTTTCTACCCCCTCCCCCAATCCCTACCCCCCTCTACCAACCCCTTACCTCCTCTCCCCTCCCCCCTTCCCCCCTACCCCCCCCCCCTATTCCTCCCGCGTATCACCGCCATCTCCACGCAACTCCCCCCTCCCCCCTCCCCTCTCCTGCCCTCCCTTCCCTCCCCCTTCACTTCCCACCCCCTCCCTCTCCCCTCCCCCCCTCCCCCGTCCTTCCAATAAGGTCAATAACCTCGCTTCGTTCTACGGGTAATTCGCCTATCGGGACCGTTCCGCTCTCTCGCTCCGGAGTGAAGAAAAAGACAGTGCTTTAGAAGCCACGCCGCCGTCCGCTCGCTGGCTTGTCTTCGCCGAGGGAAAGCCTGTGATTGAATTATGTCTTAGAGTGATAAGCTTGGCATTCTGGGGATGAGCTTGAGGATTCTGAAGTGCAGCTGGATCGAGTCTCGCAAGGAGGAAGGACGGATGGTGATTTTTTTTCTTTCGTTTTTTTTTTTTTTTTTTTTTTTTTTTTTTTTTTTGTTTCTCGTCCTCTTTTGTTTTTCTTCGTCTTCTTTTTTGTCTTCTTCGTCTTCTCTTTTTCTTCTTCGTCTTCGACTTTCTTTTTTTTTCGCTGCGTCTTATTCTTCGTGTTTGTTATACTATTCTTCGTCTTTCTATTCGTCATGTTATTGTTCGTCTTCATCTTCGTCTTCTTCGTCTTCTCTTTCAAATTCGTTATCTCCTTTCATCTTCTTTCTTCCTATCTTCTTCGTTTTATTTTTCGTCGTCTTTTTTCATACTTTTCCTCTTCTTCGTCTTCTTCTCCTTCTTCCTCTTCTTCTTCTCCTTCTCCTTCTTCCTCTTCCTCTTCTCTTTATCTTTCTTCCTCTTCCTCTTGTTCTTGTTCTCCTTCTTCCACTTTTTCTTCATCCTTTAATTATTCCTCTTATTTCATGATCTTTCTGCTATCTATTCATCATATATTTCTCTATCTATCTTATTATTCCTCTTCTCATAAATGTATAGCTCATCAAATGTAACCAAAAATATACGAAATCATACGAAACTTTCAAGTGTCATATTTGTTCGTTTGCTTGTTTTCGTCAACACAGCTATTACAATTATGTTATGTAAATATAATGTCAGGAAATACAATACTTATATCTGCTATTTTTTTATGTGGTATGACTTATGGTTCGTTTCTTTAGAAGAGTATTTATGATAATTTATGATAATGAGAATTGTGTTGCATAATTGATGTTAGAACTAGAAGATCTGAGTTGAATTGGAATTCTGACTATTGCTACATTTTATTTCACAGTAGCTCGTGCAATGTGGTATGCTATTGCATGGCAGATACGGTGAGAGTTCATTAGTCCGACTGCATTTTCGATAAACTGAAACTATTTGCTAATGTTCAATTCCACGGGTACGCACAAATAACATATACGGGTACATGAATGCATAATGTAGACAGCACTCGAGCAATTTAACACGTATAGACTGGCAAAAATACAAACGCAAATATATATTTATATGTACATGCTGCTCTTCCACATACATATGACCATTCCACACAGATAAATCTTCCACGCTTCCACACAGCCTTCCACACATCACAACTCTTCCACGTAAACACATACTCCTTCCACACAACACAACTTTCACACACACACACACACACACACACACACACACACACACGGAAACGAACACGCACACAACTCTTCCGCATACAAATGCCTCCTGCAACGCTGCAAGGACCCTATTTCCCTTCTGGCTTAGTCATCTCCCCCCCCCCCCCGCCCCCACCGTATATCAATATTACCTCTCGTGCAACCCCCATCGTTAACCCTTTCGCCTGTCCAGAACAAATCATTAATCTTTTAAGATCTTGCATCTGGTCTAAAGTATCATGTTGCAGATAGTAAAAGACAATCGGTATAGTCAACGATGAAAAGGGGGAAAAAATCATTAGTTGATTTGCAATATTCATGCCACTACATGCAAGTTGCTAAGCAGGAAGGGAAATTTCGACGTATGCTTCTGCGAACCTCGGTTTTGGGAAACGCGAAGGTGTGCTCAGGAATATGATGTGGCGAACTGCTATCGATTCTAGGCTTTGAGTTCTCCGAAATGTCCTTCAGAGAGGAAATGCTGATACTAAAACTTTATTCATATCTATATTTAGTTGTATGTATATATATATATATATATATATATATATATATATATATATATATATATATATATATATATATATATATATAGATGTGTGTGTGTGTGTGTGTGTGTGTGTGTTAATGTATGTGTGCATGTACGTACGTATACACAAACATACATAATTTTTCTAATGATAATTATCATTCCATTCGTTTTTGCAATTATAATGAAATAACGATTATCATACAACTCATCAAAATCCCAACGCTACCACCAACACGATTATCATTCTCATCATCGTAGATCCAACGATGATCATAGACGATTCAACGATTTTTAACAACCACGATAATTATTGTTATCATGGAAACAAAGCTTGCAAGGGGAGCGTCAAAGCCCAGCTGCAGTGTCAGGCGAAGTTCTTTTGATGGGTTGCGTGCAGCTTCGAGGCTTGGTCGATATGCATCAATATTCAGATAAAGTAATTCAGTCTCTCCACATCTCTGAGGCTACAATACGGAGGGAAAGGACCATCCAGGTACGATGTGATGTATGTGCATGGCGAGGATAAAAGTTCTACCGTGCTGAAAGGAAAATATTTGAGAAAAAAAAAAACACTTATGAAAATAAAATAGAAAAAAAAAGAAAGAAGAAAAAAAAATATGTTGAAATAAATTGTTTTTTTTCTGTTTTGCTTAAGTATATGCATGTTAAAGGCGTCTATACGATATTTTATTAAAGAATAATAGCATATCCATAGGAGTGTCTTTGTGAAAAAAACTAAGAAAATGCATTTTTTTTTATCTAGATGACTAAGCACCGCCCTTCCCTAACACGAGCATAGGATTCCCCTCACAGACACTGGCGCTCAAAGAGGGGATTCGTACCGCGCCTCACGCCCATCCGCCGGCGAAAATGGGTCTTTTTATGGGCGTACACGCATCGAGGGCCCCGCTGTATCTAAGGCGTTGGTGCTTTTCAACGTTGCTTTTGACGTCGGGAAATACCGCGCTGTCGGAGGCGAGGTTAAGAGAGCAAGAGGAAATGGAGGGTTCGTAATGATGTGCTTTGGCTACTTCCTGAGGGCGTGGTTCGACTACACTGCCATGTTGTTGTTTTTTTAATGATTTTGGACTTTTTTTGGACTACTGTGACATTTTTTTTTTTTTTTTTGTATGTGTTATTTTACTTTTTTTGTTGTTGTATTTTTCAGTATTAAGACACTTTATATTAATGGAATTAATGTCCGAAGACCTTTAATTAAAGATATTCTTATCAATAAATCCATAGTAAGTCTTGAATTAATTCTTTAAAAAAAAGTCAGTGCTTGAAGTTCACTTTACTTTATATTCTCGTAAAATTCAGTCAATTAATCAAACATTTATTCTCTTTTATTACTCTCTGATGTTTCACTGAATTTTAAACGAGGACCAGACACAGAACGGAACTCGTGGCTTATTGCAATATTCTTATGCAAACTACTGCAATGATTGATATGTAAAGGTAATTCGTTGCGAAGTTGGGAATCTTCCGATATATAAACTCCCCGGATGAATACGCTATGACGTCGACGTCGATTTTTAGGGACAAAGTTTTAATAGAAATCGTTGCTCATAATGGCTGATCTTGCAGCGCTATTGAAAACGAACTCCGGCGATGGAAAGAGAATTTGCCTTTTTAGAGATAAGAGGCATCAGCGCCGCATAAAGTAGGACGATGACCTGTAAAAGGCCCCGTTGACGCGATGCCCACGCTTAATAATCTCGGCCTCGGGGAGACGGATTTTTTTCGTGTGTGTGTACATACAGACAGACGCACACGCACGTGCAGTCATGTTTACGCTTTTACATGTACATATTGTACGCTTGGGCTTACACACACACACACACATGCACACTTATACTTACACAGACACGTTTACACTTGCACTTACGCTTACACTTACACTTACACTTACACTTACACGTACACGTACACGTACACGTACACGTACACGTACACGTACACGTACACGTACACGTACACGTACACGTACATACACATACACATACACATACACATGCACATGCACATACACTTACACTTACACTTACACTTACACACACACACAC
>BOPN01005114.1:22500-27500 GCA_017312705.2 Penaeus japonicus | reverse complement strand
GACAAAATCCGTATTGAGCGTGACCAGGCCCGTTGCAGGCTGGTAGGGTACAGGCTGTGTGCGGTGGCGGCCTATAGCAGGTCGGTTGTGGGGGGGTGGGGTGGGGGGTGGGGTGGGGGTGGAGGTGGTGGGGTGGGGGGTGGTAGGGAGAGGGGATGAGGTGGAGGGGTTAGGGTGAGGGGGTTGGGGTGGAGGTGGTGGGGTGGCGGGGGGGGGTTAGGGAGAGGGTGTGAGGTGGAGGGGTTAGGGAGAGGGGGTGAGGTGGAGGTGGTGGTGGTGGAGGTTAGAAGAGGTGGAGGAAGATGGAGAAGTGGAGGAGGTGTAGAGGGAGGGGGAAAGGGGTGAGGGTGGGGATTAGGGGTGTTAGAGATAGAAGTGGAGGAGGGAGATTAAGAGGAAGATTAAGGGGGGAGGAGGAGAAGGGAAAGGTGGAGATAAAGGGGGAGATAGGAGTAGAAGAAATAGAAGAGGAAGAAGAAGAGTAAGAGACAGAAGAAGAAGAAGAAGAAGAAAAAGAGAGAAGAAGAAGAAGAAGAAGAAAAAAAAAATAAGTGTAGAAGACAAGGACAAAGAAAAGAGAAAGATGAGGAAGATGACGAGGATAAGGAGGAAAATAAAAAGAAAAGAGGGAGGTTTGTTTCTGTTCATCCTTCTTTATACTCTTTTACATCATCTTCCATCTCGCCCTCTTTATGAACCTTTATCTCTCTTTCCACTTCTTTCTCTCCATCCCGAATAAGATGAAAAGAGGAAAGAGGAGGGGAACGTGAGGAGAAAGAGAGGGGGAGAGGGAAGGGGAAGGGAAAAGGAAAAGGAAAAGGAGAAGGGAGGGGAAGGGAAGAGGAAGGGGAAGGGGAAGAGACGGGAAAGGGGAAGGGAAAAGGAAAGGGGAAGGGGAAGGAGAGGGGAGGAGGCTGATGTATCTCCTCATCACCCTCCTATCACTTACCCCCTATTCCCCTCCCTTTCCCCCCCTCCCCCTTGTGTTCGTTGACCTCTCTTTTATTGTCTTTTTTATGAGGAAAGGGAAAGTGATGAAAGAGGGGAAAGAGGGAAGAGGGAAGAGAAGAGAGAGGGGAAGTAGGAAGGGTCATGAAGTAAAAGAAACATTGGTAGTTTTAGAAGATGAGAAGAAAAAGAACAATTGAGAAAAAAAATAAGAAAAGGAATAAGAAAAAAAGGTAAATAATAACAAAGATAGGTTCTGAAAAAATAAGATAGGGAAATGCAAATAAAACAAATTGAGAAGAAAAGAGAAACCAAAATAGAATTATAAATACTGTAAATTTAAAAAAAAACAAATATATGGAAAGACTTCACAGGTAACCTAAAGGGGAAAAAATCACCAAGAACAAAAAAAGAAGAAAAGAAAAAAAACGTGTTAGAGAACAAAGACAACTCGAAATGCCTAAGAGAACAGACCAGAAAGAACACGTTACAAAACAAACCGAAAGAATGCGCGAAGGAACAGCAATAAAGAAGGACGTGAAAGAGCGAGTGTGTCTTGGAAGGAGAGAGGAGCGAGTGAGGGGAAACACGAGCCAAAAGAAGGGGAATCAAATATTCATTCTTGCGGTTTCTGGAGAAGTGAAAGTTGACCCGAGAGAGAATGGAGGGAGGGAGGGTGGGGGAGGGAGGGAGGGAGGGAGGAGAGGGTAGAGAAGGGAGGGAGGGAGGAGAGGGTAGAGAAGGGAGGGAGGGAGGAGAGGGTAGAGAAGGGAGGGAGGGAGGAGAGGGTAGAGAAGGGAGGGAGGAGAGGGTAAGGAAGGAAGGGAGGGAGGGGGAGGAAAGGAGGGAGGATAAGGAAGGAAGGGAGGGAGGAGAGGGTAAGGAAGGGAGGGAGGAAGGAGAGGGTAGAGAAAGGAGGGAGGAGTAGAAAGGGAGTAGAGGGAGGGGAGAGATGAAGGAAGGGAAAGGAAGATGGGGAGGGAATAGAGGGAGGGGATAAAAGGAAGGAATATAATGAACAGAGGGAAGGACAGGAAGTTGGAAAATGTAGGGAGAGAGAGAATGGAGGGGGAGGGAGGGAGGGAGGGAATGAAGGGATGGGAACGAGGGTAAAGTAAGAGAAAAGTGCCAGAGGAGAAGAACAAGAAGAACAAGGATTAAAACAAAACACAAAAGAAAGAAAGAAAAAATACATATTTCGGGGCAGAGAAAGGAAAGATAAGAGAGAGAGAAAAAAGAAAAGAAATAAAATGGAAAAAAATAATCAAATTGATAATACGAATTCAACAAAGGAAATAATTGAGAATACCAAGAATTACAAAAGAAAAAAAAAGTACTATACCACCTTCACGTGCTAGTTGTATTAGGGTATATTTGGAGAGGGAAGGTAGGGGTAGGGGAAGGGGCGGGGAGGGGGTGGAAGGGAGAAGAGTAAGGGGAGTGAGAAAATCTAATTATGCTATTTCCTTTTACGTGTGTTCGAGGGAGGGTAAAGTAAGGGTGACAAGGAGAAAGACAGAGAGGGTGAAGGGTTGCTTTGAGTTCACACCTTTTTTTTTTTTTTTTTTACTAATCATTACCTTTTTTTTTTAAGGGAGACGCATCTAAAGTAAGGAAACGTCCTTTTTTTAATGATTTTCCCAACTAATTGTATTATCGTGTTCAAAGGGGATTATTGATTTGGAAATAATCAAGTTGGTTCACTCGTGTTAATCCTGTTGGGCTTCCTTTTACAGGCTGGGTTTCGTTAGGTTAGGTTAGGTTAGGTTGCGTTGGGTTGATTTAGGTTGGATTCGAAGCTAGGGTTGCTTAGGTTTGGTGTTAGGTTAGGTTAAATTAGGTTAGATTAGATTGGATTAAATTTGATTAAATAGGAGTAGAGGACAAACAAAAAGAGGAGGAGGAGGAAGATGACGAGGATAAGAAGGAAAATAAAAAGAAAAGAGGGAGGTTTGAATTATTGAATTGAATTTAATTCAATAAATCAAATTAAATAAAATAAGGTTGAGTTGGGTTGTGCTGTGTTGTACTGGGTAAATCTAGATTAGGTTAAAAGGAAGGATAGGCTAGTTTAAGTTAGCTAAGATCGGACTAGGTTTCCTTAGGTTAGAAGTCAAATTAGGTTAAGTAGGCAGGAGTGGGGCTAGGTTAACTTAGCTCAGGTAGCATTAGGCTGACTGCTGATTAGGTAGAATAAGTTAGAAATTAAGTTACAGACGACGAGGCTATAAGAGGAAGATAGATCTAAGTAAAACGTATTTTGGAGTGTTGATAAAGTCGATACATCAGCTTAACGTAAAGATACAGTTCAATGACCTGGGGTGCTGTGGAATGGAATGCTGCAGATGCGTGTCTTTTATTTAATGTGTCTACAGTGTCCACATATAGACGGAATAATGGCTAGTGTGTGGTCGTATCTGTAGATGTTTGCGCATAGGTACACAGGCGAATAGACATAGATGGCACAGCTATATATGATGCGTTCGTATGTGTAACAGTGTAAATACTCTCAGACGTCGGAATAAACACACACACATACCTCTCTCTCTCTCTCTCTCTCTCTCTCTCTCTCTCTCTCTCTCTCTCTCTCTCTCTCTCTCTCTCTCTCTCTCTCTCTCTCTCTCTCTCTTTCTCTCTCTCTTTCTCTCTCTCTTTCTCTCTCTCTCTCTCTCTCTCTTTCTCTCTCTCTCTCTTTCTCTATCTCTCTCTTTCTCTCTCTCTCTCTTTCTTTCTCTCTCTCTCTCTCTCTCTCTCTCTCTCTCTCTCTCTCTCTCTCTCTCTCTCTCTCTCTCTCTCTCTCTCTCTCTCTCACACACACACACACACACACACACACACATTCACACACAGAGAGAGAGAGCGAGAGCGAGAGCGACAGAGAGAGAGAGAAAAGACACACACAAGAATTTAGAAATCACTCCCGCCCATCACTCGCCCTTCCACACCATCTCCACTCCACAAAACCCGTCTTCACAACAAATGGAAAAAGGGACCAGCCATATGTCCCTCTGCCCCCCCCCCCTCTCCCCCCTCGCCTCACCTCACTCCTTCCATACCCCTGCCCGCCACCACCTAACCCTGCTTGCTTACCCCCTACCATCCCTACCCCTGCCTACAACCCCTACCCTTCCCCTTTACTCTATACCCCGTACCCCTTTCCCTTCCCCTTCCCCTGCTCACCTCCTCTACCCCTTCCCTCAACCCCTTCCTCTCCCCCTCCCTCTACCCCTTCCCCTGCTCACTCCCTCTACCCATTCCCTCATTCCCTACCCTTCCCCATACCCCTTCCCCTACCTTTCCCTTGCTCACCCCCTCTACCCATTCCCTCAACCGCTACCCTTCCCCATACCCCTACCCTTTCCCCTGCTCACCCCCTCTACCCCTGCCCTCCCCATACCCCTTCCCCTTCCCCTTCCCCTGCCCACCCGCCCCTTCACGGAAGCCCCACCTGCGACCCTGTCTTTCTTAAGCGCCAATATCACTTGTCTGGAAGAGGGTTCAGTCCGGGAGGAATTATTGGATAAGGTGTCCCTTCCTTCGTTTTTCTTCTTTTCTTTTGTTATTTTCTTTTGTTTATTGTTTTGATTTGTTTGTTTTCTTTCTTTTTTTGTTCTTTCGTATTCGTGTTTTTTTCGTTATTGTTCTGTCTCTGTTTATTTTGATTTTCTCTTTAAATTGCCTTGGTTTGGGGGGATTATTAGTAACATAGACGAAGTTAGATACATACTGTACAACAAACGGACAAAAAGAAAATGAAAGAACAGATATGAATTAAGTAAATAACAAAATACTTAGAAAGAATAACAAAAATGAGAGAAGGGTGAATAGAAGAGGACAAAAAGAATAGGTTTATTTAAGTTTATTATTGTTATTATTACCATTTTTATTTAGTTATTTTATTGTTATTTGAATAAGTAGTAGTAGTATTTAATCAATCTATTATTATTACTGTTATTTCAATATATTAATATTATTGTTGTTATTGTTATTACTTTCATTATTTTATCATTATCATCATTATTATCATTATTACTATTATTATCATTATCGCT
>BOPN01005114.1:12500-17500 GCA_017312705.2 Penaeus japonicus | reverse complement strand
GCCGGCGTGTTTTATGAGCCGGATGTAAGTTGTGAAGGAATTCTTCATTTGGGTTTCGTCCAGACTTCCGCCTCTGCCAAGGCGGGTGGGGAAGGGGGGGAGGTGGGAGAGGGAGGGGGAGATTGGGGGAAAAGGGAGGGAAAAGGGAGGGATAAGGGAGGGGGAGATTGGGGGAAAGGGGAGGGAGAAGGGAGGGGGAGATTTGGGGAAAGGGGAGGGAGAAGGGAGGGGGAGATCGGGGGAAAGGGGAGGGAGAAGGGAGGGAGAAGGGAGGGGGAGATATGGAGAGAAAGAGAGAAGGAGAGTTGGAAGAGGAAGGGTAGAATAGAGAAGGGGGGAGAGGAAAAGTGTAGAATAGGGGAGATGGGGAAAGGGTGAAGGATTAGAGCAGTGGTTCTCAAACTGGGTGCCGCGGCACCCTGGGGTGCCACGGACAGCGCCTAGGGGTGCCACAAGATTGCCATGAATTTTGTCTTGGCTAGATCGTTTCAAGGTACATTTGTAAAACAGTTTGTAGCAGTCTGCCTATAATTAAATGTCGGTGTAGGAAGTTACTTGCTCTAATATTTTACTAAAATATAGGTAGATATTTCCTTTTGCACACTACTACTACTACTACTACTACTGATAAGGGAGGGGGAGATCGGGGGAAAGGGAGGGAAAAGGGAGGGGGGTAGGGGGAAAGGGGAGGGATAAGGGAGGGGAAGATAGGGGGAAAGGGGGAGGGATAAGGAGGGGAGATCGGGGGAAACGGAGGGATAAGGGGATGGGGGGATAGGGGAAAGGGGAGGGATAAGGGAGGGGGAGATCGGGGGAAAGGGGAGGGAGAAGGGAGGGGGGTAGGGGGAAAGTGGGAGGGATAAGGGAGGGGAAGATAGGGGAAAGGAGGGATAAGGAGGGAGAGATCGGGGAAAGGGGAGGGATAAGGGATGGGGGGATAGGGGGAAAGGGGAGGGATAAGGGAGGGGGAGATCGGGGGAAAGGGGAGGGAAAAGGGAGGGGGGGGTAGGGGGAAAGGGGAGGGATAAGGGAGGGGGAGATTGGGGGAAAGGGGAGGGATAAGGGAGGGGGAGATCGGGGGAAAGGGGAGGGATAAGGGAGGGGGAGATTGGGGGAAAGGAAAGGGATAGGGGAGGGGAGACTGGGGAAAGGGGAGGGATAAGGGAGGGGGAGATTGGGGGAAAGGAAAGGGATAGGGGAGGGGGAGATTGGGGGAAAGGAAAGGGATAGGGGAGGGGGAGATTGGGGGAAAGGAGGGATAAGGAGGGGAGATTGGGGGAAAGGAAAGGGATAGGGAGGGGAGATCGGGGAAAGGGGAGGGATGTTGTGGAGGGGGAGATTGGGGAAAGGAAAGGGATAAGGGAGGGGGAGATTGGGGGAAAGGAAAGGATAGAGGGGAGATCGGGGGAAAGGGGAGGGATAAGGAGGGGGAGATTGGGGGAAAGGGAGGGATAGGGGAGGGGGAGATCGGGGGAAAGGGGAGGGATAAGGGAGGGGGAGATTGGGGGAAAGGGGAGGGATAAGGGAGGGGAGATTTGGGGAAAGGGGAGGGATAAGGGAGGGGGAGATTGGGGGAAAGGGGAGGGATAGGGGAGGGGGAGATTGGGGGAAAGGGGAGGGATAGGGAGGGGAGATTTGGGGAAAGGAGAGGGATAGGGGAGGGGGAGATCGGGGGAAAGGGGAGGGATAAGGGAGGGGGAGATTGGGGGAAAGGGGAGGGATAAGGGTGGGGGGGAGATCGGGGGAAAGGGGAGGGATAAGGGAGGGGGAGATTGGGGGAAAGGGGAGGGATAGGGGAGGGGGAGATTGGGGGAAAGGGGAGGGATAAGGGAGGGGGAGATTGGGGGAAAGGGGAGGGATAGGGGAGGGGGAGATTGGGGGAAAGGGGAGGGATAAGGGAGGGGGAGATTGGGGGAAAGGGGAGGGATAGTGAGGGGGAGATTGGGGAAAGGGGAGGGATAGGGAGGGAGATTTGGGGAAAGGGGGAGGGATAGGGGAGGGGGATCGGGGGAAAGGGAGGGATAAGGAGGGGGAGATTGGGGGAAAGGAGGGATAAGGAGGGAGATTGGGGGAAAGGGGAGGGATAAGGGAGGGGGAGATTGGGGGAAAGGAGGAATAGGGGAGGGGGAGATTGGGGGAAAGGGGGAGGGATAGGGAGGGGAGATCGGGGGAAAGGAAAGGGATAAGGGAGGGGGAGATTGTGGGAAAGGGGAGGGATAAGGGAGAGGGAGATTTGGGGAAAGGGGAGGGAAAAGGGAGGGAGAGATTGGGGGAAAGGGGAGGGATAAGGGAGGGGAAGATAGGGGGAAAGGGGAGGGATAAGGGAGGGAGAGATTGGGGGAAAGGGGAGGGAGAAGGGAGGGGGAGATTGGGGGAAAGGGGAGGGATAAGGGAGGGGAGTCAGGGAAAGGGAGGGATAAGGGAGGGGGAGATTGGGGGAAAGGGGAGGGATAAGGGAGGGGGAGATTTGGGGAAAGGGGAGGGATAGGGGAGGGGGAGATTGGGGGAGATTTGGGGAAAGGGGAGGGAGAAGGGAGGGGGAGATTGGGGGAAAGGAAAGGGATAGGGGAGGGGGAGATTGGGGGAAAGGGGAGGGAGAAGGGAGGGGGAGATTTGGGGAAAGGGGAGGGATAAGGGAGGGGGAGATTGGGGGAAAGGGGAGGGATAGGGAGGGGAGATTGGGGGAAAGGAAAGGGATAGGGGAGGGGTGAGACTGGGGGAAAAGGGGAGGGATAAGGGAGGGGGAGATTGGGGGAAAGGGGAGGGATAGGGGAGGGGGAGATTGGGGGAAAGGGGAGGGATAAGGGAGGGGGAGATTGGGGGAAAGGAAAGGGATAGGGGAGGGGGAGATTGGGGGAAAGGAAAGGGATAGGGGAGGGGGAGATTGGGGAAAGGAAAGGATAGGGAGGGGGAGATTGGGGGAAAGGGGAGGGATAGGGAGGGGAGATTGGGGGAAAGGAAAGGGATAGGGAGGGGGAGATTGGGGGAAAGGAAAGGGATAGGGGAGGGGGAGATTGGGGGAAAGGGGAGGGATAGGGGAGGGGGAGATTGGGGGAAAGGAGGGATAGGGAGGGGAGATCGGGGAAAGGGAGGGATAAGGGAGGGGGAGATTGGGGGAAAGGAAAGGGATAGGGGAGGGGGAGATCGGGGGAAAGGGGAGGGATAAGGGAGGGGGAGATTGGGGAAAGGAAAGGGATAAGGGAGGGGGAGACTGGGGGAAAGGAGGGAAAAGGGAGGGGGGGAGATCGTGGGGGAAAGGGGAGGGAGAAGGGAGGGGGAGATTGGGGGAAAGGAAAGGGATAGGGAGGGTAGATCGGGGGGGGGAAAGGGGGAGTGGATGGAAGTGAGGGGAGATTTGGGGAAAGGAGGGATAGGGAGGGGAGATTGGGGGAGATTGCAGTGGGGAGGGAGAAGGAGGGAGATTGGGGGAAAGGAAAGGGATAGGGGAGGGGGAGATTGGGGGAAAGGGGAGGGAGAAGGGAGGGGGAGATCGGGGGAAAGGGGAGGGAGAAGGGAGGGAGAAGGGAGGGGGAGATATGGAGAGAAAGAGAGAAGGAGAGTTGGAAGAGGAAGGGTAGAATAGAGAAGGGGGGAGAGGAAAAGTGTAGAATAGGGGAGATGGGGAAAGGGTGAAGGATTAGAGCAGTGGTTCTCAAATTAGTGCCGCGGCACCCTAAGTGCCACTAATAGCGCCTAGGGGTGCCACAAGATTGCTTCGCGAATTTTGTCTTGGCTAGATCGTTTCAAGGTACATTTGTAAAACAGTTTGTAGCAGTCTGCCTATAATTAAATGTCGGTGTAGGAAGTTACTTGCTCTAATATTTTACTAAAATATAGTGATATCTTACTACTACTACTACTACTACTACTACTACTACTACTACTACTGATAACATAACTCTTAAGTTAATCTAATATTCTGAATCTAATTCCACTGACGAGTTCTATGTTTGGGCATGTACTACAGTACATCATATGTTAATTTGGGTTTGAGTACGGATAATAATTTTAAATCATTAATTAAAGTAATTCAAACAGGTACAATTTTATATCAGAAGTTAATTCATGTGAGGAGGGGTGATGGTGAAAAAGGGGTGCCACAGAAAGGATTATATAAATTCAGGGTGTCATCACTGAAAAAAGATTGAGAACCACTGGATTAGAGAGATGTAGGAGGAAGAGAAAAAGGAATAGAAGAAGGAGGAGGAAGAGATAGATAAGGAGGAGATAGAGGACGAGAGAGATAAGAGAACCAGAAAGCTCGGAGGGAACAAGAAGGGACGAGGAGAAGGAAATAGATAAGGACGGGAGAGAGATAGGAGAAGATAGTAAGGGGGTAAGACGGGTGATAAAGGAGAAGGGGTGGGGTGGGGGGAGAGGAGGGAGATATGAGAGAGAAGGAAGAGAGGGAAGAAATTAAGGAAAACAAGGAAAATAAACAACGTCCATGAATCTCTTTTTTAGTGGATGAAATGGGTGGATGCTATAGAATTTTATTACAAATAGGGGGTTGAGATAGAATCTGAAAATTGTCAGCGGGAACAAAATGAATATTGCAGAGCACCTACGCATACATGCACGCATGTTTTTTTTGTTTGTTTGTTTGTTTTTTTGGGGGGTAGGCGTGTGTGTGTGTGTGTGTGTGTGTGTGTGTGTGTGTGTGTGTGTGTGTGTGTGTGTGTGTGTCTGTGAGCAGATATATGCGTGTATGTGTTAATATGCGTGTATGTGTTAATATGCGTGTATGTGTTAATATGCGTGTATGTGTTTATATGCGTGTATGTATTTATATGCGTGTGCGTGTGCTTGCGTGAACGTTTGAACTAAATAGAAAACGCAGAGTAAGCGATGAGTACTCTTCCGGAAAGAGCGAGCGTGGGCGGCGCGGCGTGGCGTGTGATGCCGTCGCGCGAATCGGCTGAAGGACGGAACGACGCGTTACGGGAACCGAAGGAGAGAATTTTAATTAAGTTCTGGACATGTGTGCTCCTCATTTGCCC
>BOPN01005114.1:0-7500 GCA_017312705.2 Penaeus japonicus | reverse complement strand
CTCTCTCTCTCTCTCTCTCTCTCTCTATATATATATATATATATATATATATATATATATATATATATATATATATATATATATATATATATATATCCAGTGTGTGTGTGTGTGTGTGTGTGTGTATGTATGTGTGCGCCTGTGGCTCTAAGAGAGAGAGAGAGAGAGAGAGAGAGAGAGAGAGAGAGAGTACCATCGAAACAGATATGCAATACGAGGCAATCTGGGAATCTCCTCTGTGCTTCCCCTTTCATCGGCCCCTCCCTCTTCCCCTTTCTTCTCTTTCTCGGAAGGGGAGTGAAGGAAACAATACGTGAGCAGGTCACTGCGCCTTTTTTTCTTTGCAATGGAGCCATGTGTAGCGTTGTTGCTGTTGTTTGCAACCGTTCGTGCATGAAATTCTACTGACCCCCTTTTTTCGTTACTTTTCATTTTCATCTTTTTATTGTATGTGTGTGTGTTTGTGTGTGTTTGTGTTTGTTTGATATAATTTCGCGACATTTTTTTTTCTCTCTCTTTCTCTTTTCATGACATTTCGTACCTTCTTTTCTTCTTAAAATTGAATTTCGTAACTTTTTTCTTTTTTTTTTTTTACATTGTTCCGTTTTTTTCAATCTCATTTCTTAACTTCTTTTTTCAAATTTCAGTCTGTAATTTTTTTTTTTTCAAGTTTTTAGGTTTTTAAGTCCACACCATCAATATGCGGAGAGTAGAGAATGGTATAAATAAAATTCTTTTTTTTCAAAATTTACGAAAGCAAGACCAGTAATGTCGCTTTAATAGGGCCATCATTTACACCTTAATTTCCCCATTGCGTCTTATCTCCCTTCGCCAGAGTCTCTCCCTCTACCCCCCCCCCCTACCCCCTCCCCCTACCCCTTCCCCCTACCCCCGCCCCTACCCCCTACCCCTACCCCCGCCCCTACCCCCGCCCCTACAGTGGTCTTCTTGCACCCTATGTCGTATCTGATCGCACCCCCTACCCCATCCCCCCTACCCCCTCCCCCCTACCTCCACTTGCATCCCTTCTACCCTTCTACCTACCTCCTTCCTCCCACCTCTCCCCCACTCTTCCTAGTCCCTCCACCCTTTGTTTCGCCTCTCCACCTTATCCTCCTACCCTCCTTCCTCCACCTACTCTAGTCTCCTCCCTCCCTCGTTTCCTTCCTTTCTACCTTCCTTCCTCCCTCCCCTCCTCCCACCTCATTCCTTCCTCTCTCCCTCACTCCCTCCCTCCCTCCCTCCGCTTCTTCCTCCCCTCCGCTCCCTCCCTCTCTCCCTACCACCCTCCCTCCCTCCCTCCCTCCACCCTCCCTCCCTCCCTCCCTCCCTCCCTCCCCCTCCACCCTCCCTTCCACCTCCCCTCCACCTTCCCCTCATCCCTCTCATCCCTCCACCCCTATCCTCCCCCCTCCACACCCTCCCTCCCTATCCCTCCCCCCCCTCCCACCCACCTCCCCCTCCCCCTCCCTCCCTCCCTCCGCTCCTACCCCCTCCTTCTCCCTTCCCCTCCCCTCCTCCTTCCCTCCCTCCCTCCCTCCCAGCCTACACAGGAAAAATGTTATGGTCGGTCTCCCAGCATACTGTGTGTTGTCCTACCGGTGCTGGTCTCCTGGACCTCTTATCTTAATGCAAGTTATGGCCACAGCTTCTCTTTGCTCTTCGCTTTTTTTTCATATTCGTTCTCTTTCTCTCCTTTGCTCTCTCTCTCTTTTTATCTTTTTCTCGTTTTTTTTTATTATTATTATTATTATTCTGTTTTCCTATTCACCTTTATTCCTTTTTCTTTTTTTTTTTTCTCATTTTTCGTTCTCTCGTCCTCCTTGTCTCTTTTTTACTTTCTCCTTTTCTCCTCATTTTCTCTTTCTCACTTTCTCCTTTTCTTCTCATTTTCTCTTTCTCCCTTTCTCTTTCTCTCACTCTCCTTCTCTCATTCACCTTTTCTCCAGTCTTCTTATCTTTCTCCTGTTATTCCCTTCCTCTCATTCCCCTTTTCTCGATTTCTCTTTTCACGTTTCTTTCTCTATTTCTTTTTCTCTCATTCATCTCTCTCTCTCTCTTTTCCTTATCTTTCTCATGTTTCTCTTTTCTTCTATTCATTCGTCATCTCTCTCTCTCTCTCTCTCTCTCTCTCTCTCTCTCTCTCTCTCTCTCTCTCTCTCTCTCTCTCTCTCTCTCTCTCTCTCTCTCTCTCTCTCTCTCTCTCTCTCTGTCTCTCTCTCTCTCTTTCTCTCTCTCTCTCTGTCTCTCTCTCTCTCTCTCTCTCTCTCTCTCTCTCTCTCTCTCTCTCTCTCTCTCTCTCTCTCTCTCTCTCTCTCTCTCTCTCTCTCTCTGTCTCTCTCTCTCTGTCTCTCTCTCTCTCTCTCTCTCTCTCTCTCTCTCTCTCTCTGTCTCTCTCTCTCTCTCTCTCTCTCTCTCTCTCTCTCTCTCTCTCTCTCTCTCTCTCTCTCTCTCTCTCTCTCTCTCTCTCTCTCTCTCTTTCTTTGTCTTGAAGGCCGGCCGAGCTGTGTCTGTAATGGATTCGCTATCTCTGCTTGCGTTGCCTCTTTTTCCGTAATGTTTCTCCTCTCGTGGTCGTTTTGTCTCTCTGCCTTATTGTTTCTCTGTTTATCTTGTTGTTGTTCTCTCTCTCTCTCTCTCTCTCTCTCTCTCTCTCTCTCTCTCTCTCTCTCTCTCTCTCTCTCTCTCTCTCTCTCTCTCTCTCTTTCTTTGTCACTGTCTGTCTGTTTCTCTATTTATTTTTTTTCTGTCTCTCTCTGTCTCTTTTTGTCACTGTCTGTCTGTTTTGTCTCTCCGTCTCTGTCTCTTTCTTTCTCTCATTCTCTCTTTTTCTCAATTTATCTCTCTTAGTCTCTCTCTCTAACTCAATCTCTCTCTCTCTCTCTCTCTCTCTCTCTCTCTCTCTCTCTCTCTCTCTCTCTCTCTCTCTCTCTCTCTCTCTCTCTCTCTCTCTCTCACTTACTCTCTCTTTCTCTCTCTCTTACCTCATCTTGTCCCAATTTCAAGTAATGTGCATTGAATAATGTATTCCATTTTAAGCTGAAAGGACTTGTAATTGTTTAGTTTGTTTTTATTTTCTTTGATGTGAATTGTTCCAAAAATTGATATATTTCAAATCAAAAATTAATCTAAGGAATTTCCTTTCGCAGGTGAGTTGTTGGAGAGAAACAGGAGATGGAAGGTGAATCTGTCCGTAAGTTTGTGTGTTTTTGCCTCGTTGTTTATATGTATATCTTTTCTACTTCTTCACTTCTATGTGTCTATCTCTCTATCTATCTATCTATCTCCCTCTCTCTTCTCTCTTTCTACTTCCTATTTCTCTTTCCTCCCAAACATACGGATATAAAAACACGCACATATACCATACAGAAATGTTCCTTATTGATGTGCCCTTCTCCCTTCCCCTTCTGGCATAGATGATATTTTGTTTTTATGGGACTTGCTATGCCTATACGGTGACCGTTAATACATATCATATTCATTATCCCGCCTCTCTCTCTCTCTCTCTCTCTCTCTCTCTCTCTCTCTCTCTCTCTCTCTCTCTCTCTCTATCTATCTATCTATCTATCTATCTATCTATCTATCCATCTCTATCTATCTATCTCTCTCTATATATCTATATATATATCTATCTATCTATCTATCTATCTATATATATATATATATAGAGAGAGAGAGAGAGAGAGAGAGAGAGAGAGAGAGAGAGAGAGAGAGGGAGAGAGAGAGCCTTACCTCCCTTTTTTCATCTCTCTCTCTCTCTCTATCTATCTATCTATCTATCTATCTATCTATCTATCTCTATCTATCTATCTATCTATCTATCTATATATATATATATATATATATATATATATATATATATATATATATATATATATATATATATAGAGAGAGAGAGAGAGAGAGGAGAGAGAGAGAGAGAGAGAGAGAGAGAGAGAGAGAGAGAGAGAGAGAAGAGAGAAGAAGGAGAGAGAGAGAGACTGCTCTCTCCCTCTCTCTCTCTCTCTCTCTCTCTCTCTCTCTCTCTCTCTCTCTCTCTCTCTCTCTCTCTCTCTCTCTCTCTCTCTCTCACTCTCTCACTCTCTCTTTCTCTCTCTTTCTCTCTCCAATTATTCAGTTCCTCCTTTCCCGTTTCTAGTTAAACCAATAGCAGTGTGACTGTGAATCCGCACTTGGCTTTCTTAATAAACGAACTTTTTTCATTTGCTGGAGATTATCTGGAATTGAACTTCGGCAGTTTCCCTTTTTCGCCAAATTACAGGATCCTTTCCCATCCTTGACGTATTTTCCCTTCTCCATTCTTTAATTCGCCTCTCCTTTCTTAGTTTAATTCATAGGGTTCTGTATTGATGGTAGTATTGCATTTTCACGTAATGAAGATATCTATAGGTCGAACTTTTTTTTCTTTTCTTCTTCTTCTTCTTTTTTTCTTTTTCTTTTCTTTTTCTTTTTTGGTCAACTTGAAGTTTCGCATTGTTTTCGTGGACGTAACTTTTCTTCCTCCTTTTTCTCCACCTCCTCCTCCTGTGCTTTCATCTCCTTGCTTCTGCTGTCTATTGGCCTCTTTTTCTCTCATGGTTTCTTTCATAAATAGCCACATGAATCTATAAATAAGTATCTGGAAACGTGTCGGGAAAAGCCAATAAACACGTTAAAATAGATTCATTGTAAATACAAAGATGTTAAAAAATTAACGATAAAAAGGAGAATATCTTTACATACCAACGTTAAATCTCATCGCATAAACACTTAAATGAAAAAAAAGAAGATAAAACCCAAAATCAAATAAAACTATATACCCATAAAGAGAGGCAATAACGATAAAGGAAACGAGCCCCACCGAGTTTCGTAACCGCCCAGACAGCAGCGCCCTCTCGCCATACCCGAGAGCCGAGCCGGACCGGTGGCCACAATTAGCAAGGGCCCGCCGCTCATTACAGAATTCCAATTGAGTATTGACCCAACATCTGGATCCTGACGAGTCGAGAGATTAGGTCAGGTCAAATCAGGTTAGGCTGGATCAATTGGATCTCCCGGTGCCCGGTGAGGCTGAGTGAGGGTAGCTGAGGGGAATTCTGGAAACTCTTCGGGAGGGAAATGTTGTCTGCTAGCTTCTCTGTCTTCGATTCTGCTAGCATCTCTGTCTCCGTGTCTGCTAGCATCTCTGCCTCCGTGTCTGCTAGTTTCTCTGTCTTTATGTCTATTACTCTACCCTGTCTCCATGTCTGCTAGCCTATTGGTCTTTCTGTCTCCTTCTACTAGCCTATCTGCCTTTCTGTCCGATTCTACTAGCCTGTCTGTCTTCGTGTCTACTAGCCATTTTGTCTCCTGTCTCCTTTTGTTACTCTTTCAATTTCCGTGTCTACTAGCCTGCCCTGTCTCCATGTTTGCTGACCTTTCTATCTCCGTGTTTACTAACCTACCCTGTCTCCGTGTTAGCTGACCTTTCTATCTCTGTGTCTGCTGACCTTCCTTTCTCCGTGTCTGCTAGCCTACCTGTTTCCGTGTGTGCTGACCTTTCTATCTCTACGTCTGCTGACCTTCCTATCTCTACGTCTGCTAGCCTGTGTAAGAGTAAGGAGCTAATTGTCTTTCTGTGTTGCTGCCTCTCTATCTGTCAGTGTCCAACTCGCCCACTCACTGAATTACAGATCGGTATATTTTCACTCCATCTCTTTGACCTCTCTCTCTCTCTCGCTCTCTCTCTCTCTCTCTCTCTCTCTCTCTCTCTCTCTCTCTCTCTCTCTCTCTCTCTCTCTCTCTCTCTCTCTCTCTCTCACTCTCACTCTCACTCTCACTCTCACTCTCACTCTCACTCTCACTCTCAATCTCTCTGTTTACCCGTCTTTTTTCTATTCGTATAGTAATATTTAAATGTTTGTTTTTATTCAGTCTGCTTTCTCGTCCTTCCGCCATCCATTATACTTGTTAGAGTTATCATTAAAACTGAAGTGGATATTTTATCATGGTAGACATACATTTTTTTTATTTTTTTTTATTTTTTTTTATTTATTTATTTATTTTTTTTATTTTTTTTATTTTTTTTTGCTTTATATGGAGCAGGCTTATTCTTTTTTAGTATTTTTCCTTCTATCAATTTTCATTAATCTTTTATTTTTGTTGATGTTATGATTGATTTGTTGATGCGAGAAGCGAGGTATGAATCTAGAATTGTCAGTCATAGCGAATTATTTCTCATGGTGTTTTTTCGATTATTTCGTATTCATTTGTTTAAATAATTCATCTACTTGTTTGGTATTATTTTTCATTGTTATTGTTATTATTATCATTATTATTATTATTATTATTACAATCATTATTGTTAATATCATCATTGTTATTAATGTAATTATTATTGTTGTTATCATTATTATCATTATTATGATTACATTACTATAAAAAAAATATTGTTATCAATATTATTATCATCTATATTATTGTTTTTATTTTCATTATCATTAGTAGTTCTGGTATTGTTATTGTTACTATTGTTGTCATTTTATTATCATTATCATTATCATCGTCATAAACATTATAATTATCATTATTATTCTTATCATTATTTTTTTATTATTATTATCATTATTATTATCAGTATCATTATTATTGTCATAATGATGATGATGATTGTTATCATTACTATTATTACTATTACTTATATTACTAATACTTAATAATACTACTAGTGTCATCATTATCATTAATATCATTATCCTTATCAGTATTATTATTATCATCATCATTTATATCATTCTTGTTATTATCATAATCAATATTATCATCACTGTTGTTACTCTTAGCATAATCAATATTATTACAATTATCATCATTGATATGATTATTATTATCATTATTCTGCAAAATTCGACAATTATTATCAGTTATAAAGAAACCCCGACAACAGAGCTTATGCATCAGTATTACTATCCGAAAATGGAGGCGGAAAGCGGGTGAAACTGACCTTTGCATTCGTAGAAAAGGAAAGGTCACTTTAGAGCGTAGGATGCGAGAACGTCAAAGGCTGAGATACGCACATGCAATCCTTTATTCATAACCCTGGCTCTCGCTCAGGCAAAAACTCTACGTCTGTTTAGACTTAGGGAAAGGTTACGTTACGTTGCTGTTTTTTTTTTTTTTTTTTTTTTTTTTTTTTTTTTTTTTTTTTTTTTTTTTAACGTCTCCACATGCCAAATCCGGGATGTGGGACGTGACTATGTTCTTGTATATCGAAATTCAAAGGAGAGATCAGCCGTGGAGGTAGTGATTGGTCTGGAGTAACACGGCGCACCTTTATATTACAGCCAATCTTTCAAACTGCAGGTGAAGACGTGTGTTAAGCAGGGAAATAAGAGAAATAACTGTTGTTTTTTAAAAGGCATTCCTCTCTCTCCCCCGAGTGTGTTAACCGAGTGATTTTTTTTTTTTTTTTTTTTTTTTTTTTTTTTTTTTTTTTTTTTTTTTTTTTTTTTCTTTTTTTTTTTTTTTTTTTTTTTTTTTTTT
>BOPN01005113.1:102500-105580 GCA_017312705.2 Penaeus japonicus | reverse complement strand
AGTGCATATGCAGTAACACTGTCCCTTAAAGCTCTTTTAATAATTTATAATAATGCATGTTACGATTAGGCCAATAGCACAAGGAAATAATCAGTTACCCAATGAGAAAACTATCTGAAGTGTGAGGCAATGTTTTTTCTTCCTAAAGGGTGCAAAGGCATCCCTATGCCAGAAAAAATTGTGGATTCAACTGAATCACCATATGTTAATTAAATATTTGTTATATTCTGATATTAGTTATGTGAGAAATTTTTCATTAACCCTTAAAGTCAAAGCTTCTTCCATTGAGCAAAGTTGCCTCTATCTAGCATCAGCTTCCAAAAACAAAGTTGGAGATTATTCTCTTGCCTCTGATATGGTGTAGATAGGATGCAGTGAGTCTAACCCCTCTAAGATGGGCCACATATTAAGATGTTTGGCTTAATCTGCACATCTTAAGATGTGTTTCCTATTATTTTCTAGACTTATGATATCATATCTGAGTCTACATATGATATATTAGCACAGTGATACTAATTAGCATTTGGTACACAACTGAAGGAATCTTTTTTTTTTTTTTTTTTGGGGGGGGGGGGTCAATGGAAAAGTAATTCAACCTCATAAAAAATGTCCATAGTAGAAGGGTTATGCTAAATTATTTGATACTTTTTGGCTTTTTTCCTTCAGCCTCAAAGCCAATACAGTTATAGTTATTGATCCTCCTGTGGGATACTTCTTCAAAATTGGTGCTCCACTGTTCAGTACCTATTTGATATACCAATGTGAAATGCACTTTTTAGTGTGTAAAATCAAGCTCTTAAAAAATTAAAGACCATATCTGTCCATGGGAAGAGGTTTGTTATGGCTGGAGGGCAAGGTGGGCTGAGGAACTGCAGTCTTTATAGGTTGAGATGCAGAGGGTTTTCAATGTTAGCATTACTTGACAAACTAGATCAAATATGTCAAATCTGACCATTGGGGAGGGCTTATCCACCAAAGACTGATGACACTACTGAATATACTTTGACATTTGACTACTTGAGAGTATATTCTCAAAACTGGCAGAACGTCCCCCACCCACTTGTCACTGTCAATGGGAGAGAGGGAGTGTGAGGCAATACTTCAGGAGGTGTTTCACTGGTTCTTTCAGCTACCCTAACCCCTCTTTTCTTCCATTCCCCCTTTCAGCTGCTAGGTAGTGCAGTCAATAGGGTGCCAACCTCCCATCTCCGTGGTCGGCAGATCCAGCCCGTCCAAGCTTGTGAGTTTCCACTGTTACCTGGCGGTCACTGCCGTGCCAGGATAACACGGTGGGTAAGAACTAAGCTTAGGTCAAGTCAGCACTCGTTGGCACATTCTCTCATGAGTCAGTACATGCTGACGGAGGCGGTCTCGCCTCAGTGCATATAAGCCCGGTGGTGCATCTGCTCCGCAAACCTAGCTTATTCTTAGCTTATTCTCCCATTCTACCCCTTCACCTCTGAGCCAATAATGAGCATCTCATGGCAACTCTTTGACAAGTCAATGATTGATGTAAATATAAATAAAGAATTCTTGAAATGTGTGGTATGTATAACTCCATTTTCTATGGAAGTGGTAATTCTTTTCAACTTTTTGCTCTACTATAGCTATACGACACACAAGCATGAGGCATACATTTTTCTGTAGCTGGGCAGCAAGCCGAGGCAGAAGCATTGTGGTCTTTGCACAACTGGGACACTGTATAGTAAAAACAATTAAAACAAAATACCATCCAATTACCCTACCATTTTTTTTCCCAATTAGTGCAGCACAGCCCTGAATGAAACAAATTTAAATCAACTTTGCTCTGGGAGTTCCTAGGTTGGTTAAGGTAGGTATAGGAGTCTAAGGGACTGAATACTCTTGCTAGGTTCAATTAAGCAAGGGGATCTTATGGTAGAAACCCCGGCTATGTTAAATACAGAGGTCCTTGGTCAAGAAATGTTATTGATGAAAAGTGTCTTAAATTTCATTGACTTATCGATTCTATACACAATTGCTCGTGGAAGCAACAATGCCATTCACTAACACTATACCGAAAAGCAGGCCAGAGGTTCTCTACATATTACTTTTTTTTAATTTTTTTTTAGTATTGTAAAGGAGCTATTTGTCATTTCCAAGCTTGTGCATTAAACCAAAACTTGCAAGGAATAACTATGAATATGACTCAAAACCTTTGTATTGGCTGGCTTTTGCTCTACACGAATCATCAAAGAAATAACCTTTAGGAGATCAAGTAAATGAGAGCAGGGTTTGTCCCGCACAATGACTCATGTCGTCCTTCTGTGAGCACGCAACTGCTCGGTTTTAAGCGCATTTCACAATGAAGGACATAATAAAATCTAAAAACTACCACATATCTACTACCTCCGGAGTTGGAAGTAACTACCTTGTGTCACACGCAAACTATTACACGGCATGTCACATATATATTACCTTAATAACAGACACACCACAATCGATGTTTATCCGAATCGCTCCCTCGCCAGACTGGTCGTGCGTTCGTTCATCAAAGAAAACGTTTGTTTAGTCCAATATTGAATATCATACATTCACTTGTATTCCTTTGAATTATGATTTTTAAAGCGAATCGAATGGTTTATTGGGAAATAATCTGTTATGTTTGTATTGAAGAATATATCCTTTTTGCTTAACTTTGAATGTTTTCGTGGAATGTCTTATCACACCCACATGCGTTTTGTCATGATTATTTTTTGCTTATGAGTCTTTCTTATTCATCATTTGTTTAGTCAGGGGTGTGCACTCGATTAGGGGGGCTAATCCTTGTATTTGGAAAGAATAAAGAAGAAAGCTTTGGTCCCGTTAGTCATAAAAAAATCTACTATACTATCAAAGACTAGCGTATACAGTCTTTGGTACTATTCTCTATCTACAAAATTTAATCGTGTATATATATCTTTGATATTTTTTACATGGGCCTGCGATTAATATTCACTAATCATAGTACACAAAAAGGACTATTCAGCACTATTACCTCCGTTCCAATCTTCGGATTTTCGCAAAGTTTATTTTTGATTCTTACATGTGAATTGCCAATATCGAGGTGTATATATGAGTAT
>BOPN01005113.1:80000-92500 GCA_017312705.2 Penaeus japonicus | reverse complement strand
TTGTACTGAACCGTAATTAAAACTGAAACAGGGATCACTGTTTCTTGTAAACCGTGTTCTTAAAATTCCCTGGAGCTTCCAATAAATAAACATACAGTATCGAAATATTTCTAAAATAGTGTGAAATTTAACATTTCTCAATTTGATTATGTCATCAGCACATACATCAGAATTAAAAATTGAATGATAAAGGTAGGTCAAACATAAGGATGAGATTATAATAATTTGTAAAAACACAAATATATTTGCTGTCGAGTTATGGAGAAACTTATGTTGGCAATGTCATTCAATTCAGATCTTTGGTTGTTTTCATAAAAAAAAAACTAGATAACACAAAAACAGATGGGGCTTATGGAAATGCACACTCAGTAAGGCTGGTTTCTAGGTTTTCATTAAAATTAGAAATTGTTAAACTCAGAGGGCTTTGCGAAAGAGGATAAGACGGGTAGCAGTGCTCAAGTACATGCACCTAACACAGTTCATTCGACACTGTTTAGCAGGCTAGTTACAAACGAAGAGAACTGTACACCCATGTGTGAGTGATTTATACATCGTGATCGTTTCTACACATGATGATGATCATATAATTTACTTAAATGCCAATTTGTGACAAGGTAAGCTGCTTAATGTGTTTTTTTTTGTCAAAGGGCAGAGGGGGGGGGGGGCGTATCCCCTGTCTCTCCATCAAAAGCATCCCTTGTAGTAGAAATGGCAGTATTGGCGGTGATATGTGAAGTAAGATTTGAAATAAATCTTGTAGCGGTAACAGTAATAGAGTGGGGTTAATGATAACACATTCAGCATAACCTTCCATTTTAAAATCAAGAGGCCCAGCTACAAATTAAAATACGGCCATGGGATCACTACTCTTCCAAGTTATTACCGACATTCGTCATGGATTCAGACCGTATACAGTTTGGCAAGTTACGTATAAGATGTACATTTTATTAAAGGATTTTTATGAAGAATCAGATTCATAATTATTCATGTAGAGAAATACATTTGGAAAAGGACGAAATACATTTGTTTATAGACTTCGGAACTACCAACCTCATATTGGCTACATATTCATTACGACATGCTTTGATGGACAATGAACTTCAGTTTACATGAAAAAGTATTGCAATTTAGAGTAATTTGTCACATGGTTTAGAGAATTAAACTCTTTCAGACAATGATGGTATGGTGGATTCAGATATAAATAGAATGTTCACGGTTGGTATTCCTGATCGAAGTAAATAAACGAACCGAAGCTTTGTGTGAATGTCACAAAAATGCTTGGAAATCGTGAGAGAAACTATGACGATTTACATTTCCCATTTTGTGATGAAGTCAGCAAATATGAAAAGCTCGACAAGATTGGCCAAGGGACGTTCGGGTGAGGAGTGATATCTGTTGTTATCTGTGGCTTGGTGGATAGAAGGCCAAAGCTCAAGGAAGGTCTCAGGCATTGGCTTTTGTAGGCGTGTTCCCATTTCTCTTCTTTTGGGCTTCCTTTCTCAATTTTCGTCACTTATTCTAATTCTTGAAATAGGTTTTTGATTATTCATATGGGTGTCAGCTTGCCTACTTTTGTTAAAACTACATTTTAAGGATCTAGGAACAGTAGCATTCAGACCAAGCTTCTTTGCTCTTGAACAGAAGAAAATTGTAATCAATATTTTCCTAATGTGTTTACCAAACAGAAATCAATAAAATTACTATCTTTAGATGATACTTATGCCAGGAAACAGGTATAAAGTCAGTAAATGGATTTAATTTGTGAAAAGAGCAGTACAAGCCAATACAGAAGGACTATTACAGAATATGAAAATGTTATGATTATTTATACACTAGGAAATTATAGAAGATCTCTTACATTTGCAGAACCTCATATCTGTTCAACACCATTTATGATAGTGTTAGATATTACAAAACAATGAAACTTATTTTAGAATACTTGAGCCCCTAAATCAATATATATCCTATCAGAACAGCTATGTCAAGTGCATTATCAATATTGAACTCTGTGGATGACTATATAAAGGAGACTACAATAGTTCAATGAGGGTTTACAATCCAGTAATGATGATATTAAGCTATTAGCTGAGAAATGTTTAGATGTTAGAAGATAAATTATTTTAGTAATGGTAATGTCAAAAATAGTAATTTCAGTATTTGTATAACAGAAAAAGGAGAACAGGAAAACTATAAAAAGAAACAGAAAGTTCAATATAGCAAACAGATAAGCATCTTTCCTAAAATTTGACTCCTTCTACTGAACAATACTCTTATGTTGAAATTTAACCTGTAGACCACTAGCGGACTTTCTTGAACATCAAGAAAGAAAATTCCTATTTTCAATAAAGAAAAATTCTATTTCTTTGGTATTATTGGTTAAAAACGCAACCACCCGTAGCGAAAAAACAAACCTTCCGGCATGACGTACCTTTAATTATGACGTAACACCATAAAACGCTTTTCTTCCGCGAAAGGTTTCCAATGGAAACGAGTAGCAAAACTGTACATAGCACAACGAAAACTACCAGAAAAATATTGTGTCGTGCCTAGAGGTTTGGTTGCGTCTTTATCCAAATTTACCATTTCTTTAACTAAGCAATAATTTCTGAATTTCAGGGAGGTTTTCAAAGCTCGTCATAAGAAGACAAAGAAAGTTGTGGCTCTGAAGAAAGTGTTGATGGATAATGAGAAGGAAGGGGTAAGTGTTCATTCAATTTTTATATAAAGTTTTTTGGGTTTATATATATACATGAACTTTCACTACATAGATCTCAGGCAAGTGGTGTTTCATTTAAAGTGCAAGATATTCAGTGTTACTTTTTCCTGAGCCACTTTATTAGAATATCTGAAAATATTTGAGTAATATTAATATAGTGCACACTTTTACTGGTATTTTGACCCTCTAAAAGTAATAAGAAGATACTTTTTGATAAACCTTTCTGTGACGGACCATATCTTAACCCCTCCGTAATGGGCCTTTTATATGGGGTTGGATAACTATTGTACTATATTTTTAATTTTGTTGAAAGTACATGGCATTTATTCCTTCATTTATGTAAATACTACTTGGTATCACTTTACTGATTTAGACTCATGTATTATGCCGTAAGTTTAGAAAAGTATAGAAAATTCACTCATCTTGAAATGCCCAGCCCAGGCTAAACATCTTCAGATGTGTGTATTTTCTATTATTTTCTTATGGTATACTATGTGAGTCTATGTATAATATATTAGGAAGTGATACTAAGTAGTATTTGGTATTATAGGGCATCAAACTGCAGGAAAGAATAGTTTGTGATTTCAACAAAAGAAAAAAATGCAGTGCAAAAGTGATCTGATCATGCTCATTGTAGAGGATTTAATTGGCATTTGTGAAAATCTGACTGAAGTTATAAATTCTCTGAAAAAATTGTAAAAATTACTGCAAATTAACATCTGTTTCAATTTCAGTTTCCTATCACAGCACTAAGAGAGATCAAGATCCTTCAGCAGCTAAAGCATGACAATGTTGTTAAGTTGAATGAAATTTGTCGTACGAAACGTAAGTATTTTAGTGTAATTTTTCACATTTGTAATGACATGCAACTCATGATGAGTGATGTTTCTGTTTGTTTCTGCATAATTATAATTTAAGTTAAATGATATGAGGATGAAAATAATTATTACAAGTAACTATTGTATTACTCATTAACACTAAACATATTTCTTTCAACTGACAGCATCGGCGTATAATCGATATCGCTCAACTTTCTATTTGGTGTTTGACTTCTGTGAACATGACCTGGCAGGGTTACTGTCCAACTACAATGTAAAATTCAGCCTTGGGGAGATAAAGAGGGTAATGCAACAGCTTTTAGAAGGCCTGTTTTACATCCACAGTTGTAAGGTAGGTTAAAGACACAGCTAGTTTTATAAATTGTTTTTAGGGAATGGTGAACATCTTACAAATATTATTGATAGCTGATTGATGGAAGTATGGACCTTTTGTAGAATGCATATAGGCATGATATTGATTTTAGTTAATCAAAATCTATTAACTGTTATTGACTTTCTCCAGTATTCATCCTTTTTGGGATTTTTTATATGCACTCTGTGCACCCTACTATGTGTCTACTTGAGAAAATTATACCGTAGGCTGAAATGTGTTAGAGATTGTCTCTCAGTATAATCAGGGAAGTGTATGAATGAATATATTGGAAAGAGTATATGAGGTTTTAAGGTTTCTAACTTTTATAACCCTTGTTCATTATATTATTGTCACAGTTTGCCTAAATAATATGACTATATGTTATATAAAAGACTGTTGACCTATGATTTCATAAGCAAAATGCAATTTGAGAAATTTGGTTTTAGTACCCATGTTCAGAATTGTTAGATCAAATATTCAATTCCAGATTCTTCATCGTGACATGAAAGCAGCAAATGTGCTCATCACCAAATCAGGGACCTTGAAGCTTGCCGACTTTGGTCTTGCTAGAGCCTTTTCCCAACGAAATGGTCAGCCTAATAGGTAAGAACACAAAGGTGTCTTTTGAGTAATGGTAAACTAGTCTGTAATTATTCTCACTCATATTTTGTATTTATACACTTACGGTTGTAAAGAATGGAGAATGGGCATTGAAGAAAACAAATGATACTTAGTGAAATGCAGAAACAAAGCAGAGGGAGGCTAGAAGGAGGTTCAAGGGTTAAACGATATAGAAAAAATGTGATAACATATGCACATTGTTCATGTCTAGTGAGAGAACTACTAATGCTGTTACTCTCTGCATTTACAATATAGCTTGTGGTCTGTCAGGAGTTTTAAGTTGTAGGCTTTATGCTGCAATTTGTGTTTGATGGGATTGAATTAACCCATTGCTGATGGATGTCATGACATACATGATGCAGGAGCTCTGGCCTGATGACAGGCGTCATGACGTACATGACGTTTGGGGATTTTGGATCACTGTGTTATTTTATAGTGCTAATAGTAATGAGTGAATGATGACAATTGCATTCATAAGTACCATAATTGCCGTAATATTAAGCAAAATGGATTTCACCTAACATCTAAATCCTAGACGGCACTACTTTCATCTAGCACCAGGAGAGAAAGCCTTGAATGGCACCCATCCATGGTCTCTAGCAAGCACTGTCTTTATAGAATGATGGCACATAGCAACTTGCTGACCTTATGCTCTAAAGTACTGCAGATGAAGGATGTGCAGACAGAATGAGAAGAGTAAGGTGACTCGAACCATTCCCATTGTCTGCAATGTACTCCTGTGCCAGGAGGGATGCCTTTTACTGTGGCACTTACAATCATAAGCAAAAGTTTTCTTCCTCTTCCCTACATTTTCATATTATTTTCATTGTGGATGGTTATATGTTTCGTATTCGTTCATGACAGTGCATAAATATGAAAAAAGAAAGTTGCTTTTTGTCCTCTCATAAAACAAGAATACTTCTATCCCACTGAATATAAAGAAAATAATGAGCTGATATGGACCCTAAACTACAATTTTTGTCAACTGCAGCATTGATAGAACCTGTGATATGACAGATATAAGTCTCAATACAATAAAAGACAAAGATAATACACAAATATGGCTCTAGCTTTACAATAAGTGACTAAAAGAGAGTTATGTGAAAACGCCTCACTCTGAAATAAAACTCTGAAATAAAAGGTTATGCAAGCAAATCTATCCTCTGTCCACAATGGTAAATGTAGACTAATATTGTAAGCAAATGATTTAAACAAATATGCAAGGATGTTGAATAATTATACTTCAAATAACATTTTTATTAACCTGATGGATACAAGGCATCCATTTAATAGTGTTAACCACAACACGGGCACCAGTGCCACCTGTGCGGCATGACAGGTGGATTTTATCTCAGAAGGAGGGATTGGTATGCTACATACCAAGGGTTTTCTCACTCTTCTTTTTTTTTTTTTGTGTGGGTCAGTTTTTGTGTTTTACTTTTAAAAAGCTTATGTGTGCCATCTGACAAGCTTACTCAGTATTGTAATCAACAAATATTGTTGCATAAAGTCCATATCAATTCATTATGGTCTTTTCACTTTTGTAAAGAACTATGGAAAAAGAAAATATCCCCAACAAAAAAATAAAAAAACATGAAGAGATATAGAAGAAGAAGGGGGCCTGTGCTTATATCTGCAAGTCCCACTGTACAAACCAGCCATACTGGCACAAGGGAACATTGCAACTCTTGTACAAGGTCTGATTCACCTTCCTTTTCTCCATCTGTCTGCACAACCTGTACCACTGGTACTTATTAGAGACTGTGGAACCTTCAAGGATTTTGTTCCTTTTGGTGCCAGAGAGATTTTGAACTAGACCTCTATTATAGTAATTATAATGATAATTTCCATCATTTGTCACCTAATACAACTATTACTTTTTGTATGATTGTAAAGAACAGTAATAGAAAACAACACTTGGTAGGTCAAAAACAAAGACTTACCTGTGATGGTCCATTCACGTCACACGGACCTTAGATAATTTATTTTTACCAACGTGATATTCACATGAAATGTACCCAATTGGTTAAAGAATATCCTTTGTATATAATTATTTGGATCTGTATACAATTTATATATCATTTAGAAATAAAACAAACATGGCAAAGCAAGTGAGGACAGAAACACATGCACCAAAATTCAGAATGTTGTACTTACAACCTTGGACAATGTTGACATAGTTACAGCTTTGTTGGTAAGAAGATACTTGTGTGACTGCTGGTTTAGGCAAAAGCAGAAGGTCTAGATCAATAGATGTATATGTATTTTTGCATTATTAGGTTAGTCTTCCCCATAAAGACCACTTTATCATGGGTAAATACAGTTATATTTTTGAAGAGCTCGGTTTTACACATAAGCATATGTATGTATTATGTTAATATGTCAAATTGTGACTAAACAGTGGATCTTTAACCCATTGCTGGACGAGTGTCATGACGTAGATGACACAGGAGCTTTGGCTTGACGACGAGTGTCATGATTTATATGACTTTTGGGGATTTTGGATCATTATGCTATTTTATTGTGCTATGAGTAAGGAGTGAGTGATAATGGCAATTGCAGTCATAATTACTATAATTGCCGTAATATTGAGCAAACCTAACTTCCAAAACCAAGATGGCACCACTTTCTTCTAGCACCAGTAAGAATGAGAGCCTTGAATGGCACCCATCTATGATCTCTATCAAGCACTATCTTTAGAGATTAATGGCACACAGCAAGTTGCCAACCTCTTGCTCTAAAGTACTGCAGCTGAAGGATGTGCAGGCAGAATGAGACGAGGAAGTTGACTCAATCCAAACCCAGTGTTTAAAATGTGCTCCTGTGCCAATAGGGATGCCTTTTACTGTGGCACTCACAGTCATAAGCACAGGTTTCCTTCCTCATTGTAGGTATTTATATGTTTTGTATTCGTTCATGACAGCACAAAAATACGAAAAAATAAAGTTGCTTTGTGCCCTCCCATAAGACAGCAATACTTCTATCATACTTAGTATAAAGAAAATGATGAGATGATATGGATCATATACTACAATTTTAATCAACTGTAGCCTTGATAGAGCCTGTCATATGGCATATATAAATCTCTAAACACAATAAAACACAAAAAATAAAACGTAAAAATGGCTCTAGTTCTATAATGAGTGACTGAAAGAGAGTGGGAAGATTCAAATTATGATGTTTCAAACTGCCTCGCTCTGAAATAAAACCCATCCTGGAGACTGGGCAAGCGAATCTATCCCCTGTCCACAGTGGGTTGAGTTGAAAAAGTTGTCCTCATATATGAAAAAAACTGGGAAAACCATACAAAAGCATATAATAAAACACACATGATACAGTAAAATACATAGTCATCATGATGTATATGATGATAAATTATGTATTTATAATGTAGTTATGGATTTATAAAATACAAATTGAAAAAGAGAAAATGTCTGGATTTTTTTAGCCATTTCAGGACTTATGGTGGCTAAACCTATTCTTGGTCCTGCTGTGATTCAAGGGGGTAATAAGAGGAGGTTTTATATTTTTTTTACATTATTTTCACAAGTCAAGTAAACTGTTTATACAAATACATTTGAAATGAGTAAGAAGCATGTCAAACAGTACCAAATATACTAGTGTACCCACCCTACAACCAATTACACAGAAATACAGGTAGGAAAACATCCTGTCTGTTTTCAGAAGTTAATGCTGTATCAAGCTGTAAGGGATAACATGTTGAGTTGTGAACAATATTGTAATGTATGTAATAGTTTGCAGTTAATATATTCAAATAGGGATGGTAGCAAATTAATGGAAATAACTGCTCAATCCAGTTGCAAATTCCTCAATCCAGACTAAGCAAAGTAAGAGAATTGTTAGCCTTTACCAAAGCATAGACAGGTACAGAGGTCTAGGTGAATGTTGGGTAGCACTTAAGATGATTAAATATCCATCACAGATTGTACGCAGTATGTATCAAATATACTTGTAATTAACCTACCTTAGAAACACACAGCAGTTATTTCAAAGTTAATGGCACACAAGCAGTGTCCAAATAGCATAGTGCGTTATGATATTATTAAGCAGTGATTTTGAACACATTTTAAGAGTGCCTCTCATTGGCTGGACATAGTAATGGCTTATCCCCAAAGTCACAGTTGAAACACTTTCCATTGGGTTACAGTGGGAGGTTCTACAGTATATATAATTCTCAGTTTTATTATATGGACTTTTAGATTCTGAAGTATTATTTTTCATATTACTCTCAGCCCTTCTGCAGAGAGCATGCTTTGTAGGGGAGGGAACACTTCCTCTACATATATCCTTTGCTGACATTAGAAGCTATTTATTCCTTCAGTTCTATAATTGGGGCATCATGCCAAATGTACATTAGTATTACAATGTTATTATACTATATACGGACTAGAATTTAATAGGAAAAAACACACACAACATCTTAAGATGACCACCGTAAGCTGTACATCTTAGCTGATATGTGCTGGGTCATATATGTGCCTAATGCCGCTCCTACCAGGAAGATAACACGTGCGGGCAGCCTATAAGCATGAGATCTCTCTTGGTGTGATGCCGTGCTGTGCATCTTGGAGCGCTTTTCACATGCCTGATTCAACAGAGTGATAAGAGGAAATTTTTGTATTTGTTTACATTATGTTCACAAGTCAAGAAAAAGGTGTATATATAAATGCAACTGCATTGAGTATATACATACATAACTATTTAAAATGTGTATTTAGAGAGAGAAATCATGATGTGATAGGGCTTCATTCTGTGGGAATGAAATTATCTCATGACATGATATCACATCACCTGTTGCCAATAGGTTAAGATGTGAGCAGTTGTGGAAGGGTTGATGGTAGTCATGTCCTTGCCTGAAATGTTCATCTATATCTAAAATCTGTTGTTCATTTAGCTTAATTTTTTTTGGTGTTTCAAATGTAGTTTCACCAAAGAAATATTTTCTTCAGTTATAAGCAAATTGTATGCAGACTTATCCCTAATTCTCAGATTGTGAATACTTCTGTTTTGATATTATTCAGAAGACCAAAGTATGGAATCATCAGAAAAAGCTCAATTGCATTGTAATTTTTCTAAAAACAGATATACAAACCGAGTTGTGACGCTGTGGTATCGGCCGCCAGAGTTGTTACTTGGGGAGAGAAACTATGGGCCTCCTATTGATCTCTGGGGAGCAGGTTGCATTATGGCTGAAATGTGGACTCGCACTCCAATAATGCAGGTGAGTAATGTTTGAAGTTCTCAAATATTCATTTGTAGAAATACTTCTCATGATGTTGTCTTGTGAAATAGAGTTCTTGTCCAGCAGTAAACAATTTTACGTATTTGGAAATGTCTTCCTCATTTAAGCTTTAGTGGATGATTCTTTTTACTTTGTATTAGTCTGATTATGGTTAATTTTATAAGGTATTAGTTTATTTGCACAATCAACTTATATGTTTTATAACTTATCTCTATCTCAGATATATATCATCAAGTGCTATTGAAAAGATGGTATTGAAACCCTTGACTGAATCACTCTTCTTTTTTTGCCATGACCTAACCTATATTCATGGGCAGTGACATGCACTGTTTTGTTTTATTATATTTTATACTTGTAGATGCTTTCAGAAGCACTTACCTACTACAGAGATTAACTGACCTCACCTATTTACCCCATTCTTTGATTTTATGTGAAAGAGTTCATTTTATACTGTGGTTATTCCAACTGTTATTATTATTATCATTGTATTAATGTTATTGCAATAATGATATTAACAGTAATAATGTTAATGAAAATGAAAATTTCTTGAAAATTCAAGGAATGGGGTAAACAGATGAGGTCAGGTAGCCCTACTACTTAACTTGTTGAATCAAAATTACAGTGGATTAGTGGGTTAATTACAGTGCACTCCCAGCATAAAGAGGTTAATCTTTATGACATAAATCTTTATTTTTTCAGGGAAGCACAGAACAGCATCAGCTTAATTTGATATCTCAGTTGTGTGGATCAATAACTCCAGAGGTGTGGCCAGGTGTTGAAAACCTTCCCCTTTACTCTACAATGGAACTTGCCAAGAACCATAAACGGAAGGTCAAAGACAGATTAAAGCCGTATGTTCGAGACCCGCACGCTTGTGACCTCATTGACAAAATGCTGACTCTCGATCCCTCAAAAAGAATTGGTGAGTGTGGCTTTTGGTGCTGCTTTTCTTTCCTAATTATGTCTTTCATTTCTGAAAGGAATTGTGTTGCTTAGGAGGGATTTTAGAATATATAAGGTAGTGGAACAACATAGCAATTTTCCAGTGTTTCCCCAGAACATTCTTTGTCAGAAATACATATTTCTGGTGAAAAGTGTGTAGTTGAATTGTCAAGTTATTCATTTCAAATTTGGACAAAACTCTCATCCATACCTTTTTGATAGGTAGTAAAGGTAGCAAGAGTCAGTGTCACAACCTTTTCATCAACTCTCATCATGAATGATGGAAACATAATTGTGGAAGTAGTTTAGGTACATTAATAGTAGAAAACATGTTTTTAGGCATGGTTTAGATAGCGAGTTGGACAGAGGGGATAAAAATTGCTGAATATCTCTGCAAGTAACTGTCATCATGCCGTATTGGATGCAGGGGTTAATACATGAACCAAGCATTTTGGAAATTGTAAAGTAGTTGACAGACTTAGTATACTTAATATTAAGTTTTGGAAATATTTGAAGTTTAAGGTCATAGATAACTGATGTATTTAGAGAAGCAATGATTAAATATCCATTACAGTATTATATATTATTTCATTCTCAGAATATGTAGTACTGCTTTATTCTATACATATACACATATTTCACATTTTTACTTCATAGATGCTGACACAGCTTTAAATCATGACTTCTTCTGGATGGATCCTGTGCCAAGTGACCTTGGAAAGATGCTGTCCCATCACACCCACAGCATGTTCGAATTCTTAGCGCCTCCTCGTCGTGGGAGACAGCAACAGCAGCAGCAGCAACAACAACAGCAGCAACAGCAACAGGCGCCAACAGGTCATACTTCCCAGCAACCCCAGACATCACAGTCGTCAGCCCAAGGTGGTTCGAGAAGAGCAGGTCATAGGCCATCGGGCTCCTCCAGTGTTGCCAGTATGTCTTCTTGTCCAGAGAGAATATTTTAGATCCTTGTTCTTTACATTTTCTGCAAAAAAGACAGCATCGGAGAGAATTGATATCTTTTAATAATTGTCCACGAAAAAGGAAAATTATTTTAATCAAGAAAGAAAATATGATTTTTTAAGTATAGATCTGCAGTTTTTTCTATATGGTTGATATAGATCAGGTAATCTGATTACAGTTTCTTGATACTCAGCTTTTACGCAGTGGAATTCTTTATCATAACAAAAAATATTTGTTGAACCTTACCACTGGAAAATTATTAAATATTTACACAATTAAAATCTGCCAAGAATTAGGCCTAACCTAATGCATGATTATTCTCTTTTGATTATATTCTATTGTTTCCCTGTATGTTTTATTTCTGTACTGTTCTTTTCTTTTACTCATATACATTTACTTGTATATCTGTTGTAGAGGCTACAGTTATTGAATACATGTGTAGCATATTTATATTCAAATAGCATATACATTGATTCTACTCATCCCTATGTCTTTTAGAAATCAGTATATCACAAAATGTTGAAATCCATTGGTGCAATATTTGCTAATTTGGAATTTGTTTTTTTTCTCACATTTTCATTACATGTACAATATGATTTTGCATTACTGTTATAGTGCTGTACAGTAGATATGACTATTTATTATAGTATGTTATTGATTCTAAAATCCTGTATAGTATTACCGTACCTGGTCTTTTTAGGTTTGTCCTTCATTTTTTTTTTTGTGGCTAGCAATGTTACCGCATTGTTCTACTTACCAGACTCAGTATTATGATGTATTTCTCGCATAAAGAAACTATTGGAT
>BOPN01005113.1:45000-57500 GCA_017312705.2 Penaeus japonicus | reverse complement strand
GGCGAATACTACCTCGTCTACTATTGACAGCAGAGGAGATCATAAAAACACACTATGAGGGTCACGTCAGGGAGAATGGCTTGCTAAGAAAAGGTGGGGTTGTCTCTTTAATTCAGCGTAATCAGGAAACATTGCTAGACGCGGTGAGAAGGGCGTACCTGGAGGGCGGGGCAGGGCGGGCAGTTGCAAGGGATGATTACAGAGGCAACGAGGACACACGAGATGGGCGTTCCAGCGGTGGGCCGTGGGTTGGTCGTTGGGAAAAGGATACGTGAAATAAGCATGGTGACAAAACTTACAAATAGGAATTCACAAAAAAGATACTTGATATGTTAGAAAGAACAAATGTAATGGGGTGCACCAAAAGTACACATGAACACGTGAAAAAAAAGTTTCTAAAACAATACACGTGGAAATACAAGAAGAATGAAAAAAACAACAACAAAAAAACATAAGACACAGACGAAAAAAAGAAAGAAAAAAAGAAAACAAACAGAAAATAAATCCCTATTCCAAAGAGGACACATAGAACGACCACCATATGGAGCGAGGCAAGAAAAACATAGGAGGTGGGCGTGGTCGTAAGGGCACACGAGGAAGGCGTGGTTGCTACGACACACGAGAACCTGGGACAACGACGCCTCCATTACCTGCTTCGAGATGTTGGGAGACACGCAAACGACTGCGCGAAATGCCGCTCAGACACGAAACTGGCGCTGCCCAAGGTCGAGGAGGTGTTTCTTGTCCTGGGAAAAAGTCAGCGGAGTTGTCATGGTGTTGTCCGCTCGTTGGAGTTACTGTTGCTGTCTTTGGTAGTACTGTTGTCCTTGTTTTCATTATGACCAATATGTTTGACGTTTTCATTATTACTTTTGTTATTACTATCATTGCTATTATGGTTATGATCAGTGTCATTAGCATTGGTAGTATGATGTTCATTACTCATGATATTCAATTATCATCATTATCATTATAATTATGATTATCATTATCAATATCAATTTCGCTATTATCATGATTATTATCATTAGTACTAGCATTACTCATTATCATTACTTTTTCACAGTTATCATTATCATTATATCATTCTCCTCATTGCCCTACTTTTTATTATCATCATTATCATTATTAACATTGTTATCACGATCATCCTTTTCATTATCATATTTCATTTAATTGTCAATCATTATCATCATCATTATCATTATCATCCTTCCTATTATCATTGTTGTTGTTGTCATTATTGTTGTTATTATCATTATTATCATCTTCATTATACTTTTCATTATTATTACCATCATTATTATAATTATCACCATTCTCATTATTATTACTATTATTACCATTACCATCATTATTATGACTATCATTATTATTACTATACTGCTATCCTTATCATAATCTTCATTGTTATTACTATTATCCTTATCATCATTATTGTTATCATGATCATCATAATGATTAGTATAATCTTTATTGTCATTGCAATAATCATTATCCTTATTTCTTTTTTTAGTTCTCATTCTGATTCTAATTTTCATTCTCCTTATCATCATTCCTATCATTATCATCATCATTATCAACGTTATTATATATATATATATATATATATATATATATATATATATATATCATTATTACTATCATAATCCTCCTCCTCCTCCTTAGGATAATTATCATAACAATAGGTTATGATAGTAATAGTAATAGTCATAATTATTATAATAATTATTATAACAATTATTATAACAATAGGTTGTGATTGTGCTAATAATAGTCATGCTAACAGAACAACAATAATAATGGTAATACTGATAATGTTGATAATGATAATAATAATGGTAATAGTAGTGATAATGATGGTGACAATCATAACGCTGATTTAATGAGGTTGATAATGATGGTGATAATGATAATGATTATGCTGATAATGATGAGGATAACGATAATGGTGATGGTAATGACAATGATAACATCAATATTGATGATGATAAAGATAATTATGATTGTAGTAATAATAATGATAATCATGACAATAGTGATAATAATAATAATGATAATAATAATGATAATAATGATAATGATGATAATAATAATAATAATAATAATGATAACAACAACAATGATAATGAGGATAATAATGATTAAGATGATAATGATAACAATAGTAATATTTACAATAACAAAAAACAATAATAATGATTATGATGATACTGCTACTACGACTAATATAAAAGTAATAGTAATAACGGCGATGACAATAATAACAATACTAAGAATGATGCTAACAATAATAATAATGATATGAATAATAAGAATAAGGATAATGATTATGATAGCTTTTATTGTTATTACTATCAACATTGATAGCATCAATATGAACATTGCTATTATCATGAACATTATTATTATCATTATAATTATTACTATCATTATCATTACTATTATCATTATTATAATTATCATCATTATTATCATTATTATCATTACTACTACTATGATCAATATCATTATCGTTATAATAATAATAATAATAATGATAATAATAATGATAATAATGATAATAATAATAATAATGATAATAGTAATGACAATATTAATAATGATTATTATTATTATCCTTATCATCATCCTCATTATTGTTATTGTCCTTATTATTATCATTATTGTTATTATTATCATTACTATTGTCATTATCATTACTATATTTATGATAATAACACTAATCATAGTAATGATACTGATAAGGATGATAATGATAATTGAAAAACTATAATAACAATAAAGATAATGAAAATAATAATACTGATAGTAACAAAAGCGTTGATAATGATAATGAAAATGATAATGATTATGATTATGATAATAAAAGTAAGGATGTCAATAAGGATATCAATATTAATGATAATGATAATAGTAATAACAATAATAACAATAATAATAATAATAATAATAATAATAATAATAATAATGATAATAACAGTAATAATAACAATAATAATAATAATGATAATAGTAATAATAATAATAATAATAATAATAATAATAATAATGATAACAATAATAGTAATAATAATAATGATGATAATAATAATAATAATAATAATGAGAATAATAATAATAATAATAATATTGATAATAATAATAATGATAATAATGATAATGATAATAATAATAATAATATAGATAATAATAATAATAATAATATTGATAATAATAATAATAAAGATAATGATAGTAATAATAATAATGATAATAATAATGATAATAATAATAATAATAATAATAATGATAATGATAATAATAATGATAATGATAATAGTAATGATAGTTATAATAATAATAATGATAATAATGATACTAATTCCAATGGTAATGATGATAATGATAATGATAATAATGATGATAATGATAAAGAAATATTATTAATGATAATAGGGATGATGACAATAATAATTTTAGCAATGATTGCAGTGGTTAATAAAAAAAAATCGTATAATTCGTGGATTTCGGAAGATATCGACTCATTTCACTCATTTTCATCCAGTTCACATAACGAAATCCGTGCGTCCCCCTTTCTAGGGAAACTCCGATTCCCACGGCCGTGCGAGGCCCAGTGGGACGCGCGGGAGAATCAGGCACGCACCAGCGCAATCAAAACTCCAATCCATATTAGATTAGGTGGGATTGGCACGGGTATTATCTGCTCATTGATACGTAAAGGTGGTTTGCATGTCATGAGCTATTATCTCGGTCTGGCGCACGTGCGGTTGCGCAGAACACCATGCGAACTATCATTTCACAATGTTGATAACTGGCATATATAAAAATGTTGTTCGTATTGTAATGATGATAACGCAGTACTGGTACTATTTTTAAAGTACATCTGTAAGACGTTATAACTAACGGTCAGGCAAGAATTCTTTACGTCATCAGCGAGGAGTGCGTTGAGTTTTTGCATATTGCAGTATTTTGAGGTTGCAAGAGACGAATTTTGACGACGTTTTCCCCTGCCACCGACACAAGTTAAAAGAGGTCTGAAAATAAATTCTGGGGGAAAGAAAGAAAAAAAAAAAAGTTCGCTCGCAAGTAAAGAATAAAAAGGAGAGAAAAGTTTATAACATGACAGAACAAAACGAAAAATGATTTGAAGTTGACAAAGAGAAAGATTAAAAGACCGAGCTTAACGCCTGCTTTTTATGTAGTCTTTGACCGCATGGTGTGAACAGCGTTAAACTTTTCATCTTCAGCTTTTCCTTGACGTCATGCAGACATCGAGAGTATAATGTTTATTCTTATACCATTGAGCAGATGTAAAACAGGCATTTTGGTATTCAGACTGGCGAATTTGCGCCATTTTCGTGTCTGAGACGTTTGTTTGCCTCGCGTTATCTGAAAACTCTGCGGCTACTGACTCTCTCGTCTGTTTCCTTGTAATCTTAGAACAACAAATGTAATGATGATACAAGGGAAAGAAGACAAAGAAATAGCAAGTATGTTGGGAGAAACGCCACTATATATCACCTAAAGTATTGTGATTTAAGAGCCCTATGGTTACTTCATGAATAGTTACAGAATAATGGTTGTTATTACCGATACCGTAACTGTCGCAATCACCATTACTTTGACCTATCATCGCCGGCGCGGTTATCATACGTGGCAAATCATCCCTAATTGCCATAATCAATGGTATCAACTTTGCCATCACCATTATCAGTGAAATGATCATAGCTTGAAATCAAGTGATAAGGAGATAAATTCATAATTCGCAAAAGGCGAGATTCCTCGTCCCTTTATAGTGTCTCGCTATCATGGTGAGGTGCTTTCAAACATGTGTTTTGAGAGCTGACTATCTTGGAAAATTCTGAGACCAGAAACACGTTTTAATCTTGCTGAGAATCTTGCTCTCTCTCTCTCTCTTTCTCTCTCTCTCTCTCTCTCTCTCTCTCTCTCCCTCTCTCTCTCTCTTTCTCTCTTCTCTCTCTCTTTCCCTCTGCCGTTCTTTCTTTTTAGCTTTTTGTCTAGCTTTCTTTGTGGTTGCGGCAGTCCCTGCTCTTTTCCGGCGACGCCAAAGCAAAATTGTAAAGCATCTCTTTACGGTCTCAAGTTCCCTTCCTAATGCTTGGTAAGATATTAACGTCGCGACCCAAGTTATTTTTGTTCCATGCGGCCGTTGTATTTACTGCTCGTTCGCCTCAGCTCTTTCCATAATCTATTCTCTCGCATCGCCCCCTCCCTCTGCTTTCCCCTCTTTTATTCTCTCCCTTTCCCCTCGCTTCCCCTTCAACTTCTCCATCCCCTACCTTTGCATGCGGTCCCGGTAATGAGGCGCAGGTACGCCGACAGCTTGGGCACTGGGGCGTCACGCGTCGACTGCTCTGCCACGTGTCTGTCATGCTCCCCTCCCCTCCCCTCCCCTCCCCTCACGCTGTAATCTTACGTCGCCTCACCAACGCCCAAAATATAAGTCATGGATCTAGTCACCATAATCAACAATGAAAACAATGCCAGGAAAGTCCCCTTCAGCAGCGACGGAGGACGAACAATGATATTAGGAGCATAGGTAGTGATACAGAGGCTGAAATGAGGCAGCGGAGTACTAATAACTCAAGAGGCAACAAGACGCAACAGAAATAGTTTTAAATCCAATAGCATTAACACACAAATAGTGTAATATCATAGGCAACTGTCTCTTTCTCTCGTTTCCCCCCTCTCTCCTCTCTTCCCCTTCGTCCCTTTCTGTCTCCCGGTGTTTCCTCTCCCTTCTCCCGTAATGACCTTCGCCCCGCCCTGTCCCCCAGGAGCAGGTACAAGGCACTGCAGTATCCAACATGGCTGACCGCGTGAGCGTCCCTTCTCGGCGTGCGAGGCAGGACGGCGCCTCTCTGTCTACCCTCACGCCGCCGCCGTCAAGATAACTGCAACTCTCCCCTCGTCCCTTACTATGGTGTCCTTCGTTATCCATCACTCTTAACAGGCCACGCGATTCTTGGGCGCGCGTGGGCTTTGCTGCAGGTGCTCATTTATTTAGCCCTTTTCCGGGCTCACTCGAAAGCGGAGCGAAACGACTGGAATCAGCCGGTTTAGTCACGGGACGAGGTCTGTACTTGAGGTCGCGATGAGGACCCGACCCGACACGTCATGGAGACATAATCTACACTTAATGCCGCCTCGACCTCCCTCCCCGACCGCCGCTGTGTCCACATGACCGGGGCGTCGCGGCCCACGGATCAATAAGGCACGCCCGGTCTTACTGCAGTTGCCTGACGAGGACCGTTGTTCATGGCTCTCCAGACTCCTCCCTTCACGACCCTTATCCTCGACCCTGTCCTTCATTACCCTCCATTCTCTATTCTTTCCCTCTTCTCCCTACTTCGCCTCCTCTCGTCCGGCTTCACTCCCTCCTCCTCTTCCTCCTCTTTCTCCTCCTCCTCCTCTTCTGTCTCCTTCTGCGTCACCTTTACCTGGCTTCCTGACCGCGTCACACCTGAACCTTTGCTGTTCTTCCGTTATTGTTACCTTCCACCTGGGTCGTCCTCGCTCCCCCTCCCACCACACTTTGTCTCTCTCCATCCACCTATCCCAGTGGGATGTTTTGGTCATACACTCTACCGATAGACTTTCTTGGAGATGTTTTTGTCAGACGATTTGGCATTTTCCCTTTCCCAATTAACTCTTCTCTCCTTTTCATCTCTAATCTCCTTTTCTTTTTTCCTCTCTTTTCGTTTTCCTTGTCTTTATCATTTCTTCACATCTCCTCTTGTCTGCGTCTTCCCATCTCTTTTACCTTCTCCGCACACACTCATGCCTTTCCTTCCCCTTCAAGGCGCCTCCATCTATCTTGCTTAGAGGTGACTCCCTCGCTCTAGAACCACCACACACGCCACTTCACTCCCAAAGCGCACTTGACGTTTTCCTCGGGATGCCATACACATATATATACCTACATGCTTACTTGCCTGCCCAAGTGTGTGTGCCTCCCTCACACAATCTCTCACTAACACCTGTGTGTGAAGGAGACAGCTCCTCGTTTTCTTTCTTTCGCTACTCTTTTTAAAATGCGTTTTTTCCATTTCTGTACTCAGGCTTGAAGCCTCTCTCTGGCTGTGTATGGATCAGTGTGTGCGGGTAAGTGTGTGTGTGTGTGTGTGTGTGTGTGTGTGTGTGTGTGTGTGTGTGTGTGTGTGTGTGTGTGTGTGTGTGTGTGTGTGTGTGTGTGTGTGTGTGTGTGTGTGTGTGTGTGTGTGTGTGTGTGTGTGTGTGTGTGTGTGTGTGTGTGTGTGTGTTTGTGTCTGTATATATGTGTCCGTGCGTAAGTGCGCGCGTGTGTGTGAGAGAGAGAGAGTGTGTGTTTATGTATGCGTGTGTGGGTGTGAGAGAGACAGAGTGTTTGTGTATATGTGTGTGTGCGAGCTTATGGGTGTGCGCGTGTGAGTGTGTATAATATATGATTACGCATATGGTCTGCCCTAATATAAAATGAACGGAAGCCTCTAGGGATGGGAGCGGTCCCCCATCCCCTCTCACACCTAAGATCTGCCACAGGAACCTGCAGTCATTTTGCCTCACCTGCAAAGTGAATAATAAAGTAAACGCTTTTTCTCTGCATTTCCAACTCTCTCTCCTTGCAGGGACGCTCCGTGCACATAATGGCAAACACGAAAGATGTAGTTTTTGCGGAATTTATGATATCTATCCGTTGGTTACATTAATTCAAGTATTTTTTCTGATATTAAGAGTGATAGGGGGTTTTGATTTCTTGAAAGTAAATATGCAAGATGATTAATGGAACATCTACAAATATGAAAATGATGAAGCATCGTTCTGAAACTTAATTTCTTCTTTATTTGATATAAAAAAAGTGTTTCGCGCTGCGTAATGAAAGCGAAATGCAATTTTCCTTAAGTGAAATGCAATTATGGTGTTGGATATGGACCAGCTATTACTTTAATGGCTCATTCAACTTTAGAGAAGTTTCAGTATTAAATTAAATTCTCAGGCCTCACCACCTCCTTTTAACCATGAGAGGAGAAAGAAAACACAAGAATTTTTACCCAGTGGTTGCGTTCACGGTCTTTGATGGTAAAGGAAACTGAACTTTGTTCGAAGATCAAAATAATTAATAAATTTCTATGTGCAAATATTATGCTTTGAGACTAAATTATATGTTTTAGTATAGCGGCAATCTATGCATCTAGATCCATACACTGCGGTGAAACCATAATATCAAGACAGCAGGCAAACTGTACTCTTTAATCATGCGTTCTAGTAAAGCAACATGATACTATATCATGCCACACTGAAATATTATGCTCGCTTATATTCCACATTCTAGAGCATATATGCAATTTATTCTGATTTATTTGTTCCGTCGAACTACCAGTACAATCTATATCCAAAGCTATTTTAATGGCCGTATAAAAGCAAACTTATTTCTTACTTATCTTTTTACCTCTCATCTCGGATAACTGCAGAATTGTTACTCAAACGTGGGTTCGCAGATCCGTAGAACTGTAAGACTCAAAAGACAACCAGAATTTAAACCAAACCCTTAATGAACAATATCTACATGAATAATGAAACGCACTTACTATGAAATTAAGTACACTAATAATACCGCTTACGTTACTGAGGGTGAAATACACCAAAATATGCTGGGAACAGAGACGGGTGGCGCTTGGAATGGGCCGTCCCTATTTCTGGAACGCTGGAATGTAGCCAAGCCTAGATGCCGGAATGATCGTATTCTCCTACAGACTCTGGACTAGGCTCGGATCCCGCGGTAGCCATTAGGACGCATAGGGATATTAGTAGAATGCCGATGAGATGGCTAGAATATGCATTGGGTTGGTGCGTGGATGTTAGAATGTATTGCACTGTATCTTGTTAGGGGTACTGGGAGTGGTGTATGCTTGAAAGTGTAAGTAACCAATGAGGGAGCCATGATGAAAGCGATGATGATTATGAGGATGATGATGTTAATAATTGTGATGATAATGTCATTCATGATAATGGTAAAATTGATGATAAAAGTAGTGATAATGATAATAATAATGCCATTGACGACAATGATAATTATTATATTTATGACGGCAATTAAGTGTTCATCAGAACAAAAATAATAATAATGATAATTTAATATCATAATGGCATTGATAAAGATGATGATGATAAGGATAAAACTGATAATAATGTTGATAATTATCCTAATAACAAATATAATAACAATAATATAAAAACAGTGATGATAATGGTGATGATGAACACGATGATAATGATAATAAAACAACAATAGTAATGACAATAATAATGATAATAACGATAACAATAATAATAACACTGATAACGATCAGCAACAATACCAAAACATAATAAAGATGACCACCACAATAATGATATGATCGGAATAACGATGAATGTGATAGTAAAAATAGTAGCAGTAAAAAATTCAGCTGCTTCTACTACTGTGCTACCACTACTACTATTAATGATAATGACATTATCATCATTATAATGACAGCAATGACAATAAGAGTAATAATGATGATGACGATAATGATCATGATAATTATGATAATAATAATGATAATGAGGATAATGGTAGTAAAAATGATAATGATAATAGTAATGATAATGATGTTATCATAAAAGATCTATAATAATAGTAATAATAATAACAACAACAATAATAATGATATTCATAATGATAATGATAATGATGATAATGATAATGATTATAGTCTCTCGATGATAATACAAATAATAGAGATAATGATAATGATGATAACAGTGATAATAATGATAACAGCAATATTATTGATTACGATAATGATAATAATGACAATAGTAATAATTATAATGAGAATTATTATAATGATAATGATAATAGTAAAAAAGAGAATGGAATTACTGATAATTCTAATAATAATGATAATGATAGTGACAATAATAATGATAATAACGATAAATGATAAAGATAACAACAACGACAACAACAACAATAGTGATAATGATAATGATAGTAACAACAATAATAATAACAATGATAATAAGGATAATGATAACCATAATAGTAATGATTATAATAATAATAATGATGTCAATGATGATAACAAAATTATAACGACAACAATAACAACAACAACAATAACAAAGACAGTAAGAACAAAACAAACTACCTAACGAATTAGCATACTGAATACAGACAGACAAAGCAGAAAGTAAACACACGTAGTGAAATGTGTGACGCGGGTTGCAGCACGTGATTCATACCAAGGACAGAGTCACTAAAGTTATTTGAGCTGGTTATGAGTAATGGAGCTTTATATCAAGGCACATACGTTATCATCATCTTCTCATAACAAAGCAGACTCGCAATGCGTCCTTTATTGCAAGACGAGATTAGCATACCTGCATGTGTTACCACGTTCAGACAGCTCAGACCAGTGGTTCATTTGGTTGAAAGACTGGCGTAAGTTTGTTCTTAGTGTGATGTGGATATAGTGGCCAAGAAGGGATTAACGTTGCCAACGATTAGCACCGTGGCCTAAGCTTGAGGCACTAACCAGTAGTCGTAGTACCTTTTGTGTCGTTTTATTGCATTTTGGTCGAGGCCTTGTGTGAAAAAGGTGTCGGGTTGGATTACGTGGTAGCACTCAATAGCGGAACGTCTTTTTCTCTTTGTAGTCTTTGGAATAGATTGATGACATGTTTTCACCTTGCCTATCATTACCATGGTTTTGTTGTTATTCACAATAACATTGAATAAAAAAGATCAGATTAAAAAACGTACAGAAATTTGTGTGGGCTGCAGACTCTGATTCACACCGAAGGGAGACTCATGAAAGTTATTTGAATTAGACTTGAGTAAGGAGGTTATGTGTCAAGGTGCAGACACTATCATGGTCTTCTCATGGCAACGCATACTAACAAATAGCTTTCTGGCGTCCTTTATTACAAGGCGTGATTAACATACCTGCATGTGTTGTCACCTCCAAGCAGCTCAAACCAGCGAGTCATTTAGTAGAAAGACTAATGTAAGTTTGTCATTAGTGTGTCATGGATAAAGCGGAGGAATGGTCGAGTACCTCAGTCGCTTCTCACAGCTGAGGTAATAATAACCAGTAGCTCCATATGTGTCCTTTTATTTTCTTATGGTCATGCCTTTACATAAGAAAGGCGTTGAGCTGGATTACGTGGAAGCTCTGCGTCACTCAGTCTTCTCTCTTTCTAGTCTTTTAGATAGGTTAATGCCATTATCACATTATCCTGTCTATCACTAGGACGTTTTATTGTAATTCATGATAATAGTAATTTCAACTGGCATGATCATTATTATTATTGTAATCAATATTGAATTTCCATCACCATCACTATTATTCCTGTTATTAATACAAAAATCGTCATTGCAATTATTTACGGGCGTTTATCTTTGTCATTCACGACAGCCTTATCATCACAAATGCCTTAATTCTCCTCGTCAAAATTGTCCCCAACTTTTCTAAAAATGACCTAGCCCCACGAAGTATTTAAATAACCGGCAAAACTAAAGTTTGTTTAAAGAGAGCTGAACCTGCAGTCGCCCCTGATTGGCTCATATCTAGCGACAGGAAGTATTTTTTAACAGGGGAAACGACCATAAACTTTTATTAAGATTCTAATACTCCATAATTTATTGTACCTTGATTGCTGTGCTAGATACTATATCTAAGGTCCGGCGAGAATTAGTGTTGATAGTAATATAGTCAATGCATAAGCTGAATCAAGGTGCGTGAATGGTTTTACTGCACGGTAGTATATATCAGTTGGGGATTGATAATGTCTTTATACACTTAAATAATCTATATATTTTCATTACTTTATATTCTAGCAGTTTTCGTTAGCCTTATTCATGTTCATTTATCTTTTTTCTTCAAAAACGCATTAGATGAAGTCGCAAGTCATAACACCATACTAAAAAATCTTCCCTAACAATGTATCGTGTCAGAATATTGACTACCATGATTTTAATTAAAGAAACAAAAGCCAGGCATCGATTTGAAGAATCTGCATGCATGAGGCTTCACATCGGCCCTTCCTCTCTCTCCCTCGCTGGGCGATAAACAAGACAGGGAGGCCCATCACGTCTATCCTTTGAAGCAACGAAAGGATAGGAAATAATAAGCACATATGTATACCTGCTGATACAAAGCTAAAAGAAAAATATGACAATGTATCAGTGGCAGAGACAGGAATAAACACCATATCAGATAATAAGCAACGTTTTTTGTTGTTTCCGGCGCGTGTGGTGTCAGGCACGAGCAGGCATGTATCATTGTGTTCCCCTGCTGGAGTGGCGGGGTCGGGGCGCGTGCAGTGCATGACGGCCTCGCGTGCAGGAGCGTCTGCCAGGGTGATCCTTCCACTAAACCGACAACACTTTCTTAGCTTATCAATTTTCTGGGAATCTGCTGTCTCGAATTACGCCTTGCCTTATCACTCTCCTTTTTATGCAACTTCCT
>BOPN01005113.1:20000-32500 GCA_017312705.2 Penaeus japonicus | reverse complement strand
CCTCCTTCCACCTTATGGATCCTTATCCGTAATCTTATAACAGATTTAAAATTTATATTGACCTGTCCACGATGACAAGGGTTTAGAAGGTTATGCACAAGGCTATGCGTATTTTTAGAAAGGAGACTTGATACACTTAGGATGGCATTTTCACTTTTCTATTATTTTTTCTTAATATAAAGGAATGTTAGAGCATTCATGAGTTATAACGTTATCATATCTTTAATTGCTGAGCTATGACCCTCTGTCTTGTTACGATTCTCGTCCCTTACGTGACAATTCCATTCAATCTCTCACTTTTATACTAACCAATCATTCATATACGATGAATAACGTTGGTGAATGACTTTGTTTCATGATTCCAGATGCTTAGACAGTTATTTATTAAGTCTATGAATAATCAAGATGTATGAATGTCATGCCGCTTCCATTGCTCTTTTTATGTGTGAACCTTTTAGCATGGCAGACAAAAAAGAAAAACGATCTCTTGGTCCATTTTCTATATCTGGTTTCTTCTGCCACATCCCGTTTTTTTACGGAGAATGATTCATAAAATGATAGTTTCATGTGTTATTGTACAGTATTTGCCTCCTGGGGAACATTTTGCCACCTGACTTGCTCATTTTCAATAATTTCAAATCGGTCTTGTAGTCTTGTTCATGGAGTGTGTGAGAATTTCTTCACAGATGTCTATGTTTCCGCCGAAAAAAAGAAAAACTGTAAAGCACATCCATCATTTTTTCAGACATATATATGATAAAGAATTTCAATCACTGGCACGATTTTCCCCTCGAGTCCAGAATCACTTGTTTATAAGTATCAAATCCATGACCCGCCTTATGGCTCGAGGTACGTGTTCACCTTGCCTGGCATCCCCTCCGCCCCCCTCGCCCTCTGGCACTGCAGGAATGTATAACTGTATAATTTCCTAGCGCTCATCTGTTTATTAATATCCATTTGGTGAGATATTCCAAGGGAATTCCCGTTAGTTAGTTCTTCCATCTTCACAATCTCACGTTAATCGTCTCTGATAGATGGTTCCTATAAAGCCAAACACTTATTGATTAACGCCTTGTATGCTCGACCAGATTCCACCCATCTTCCATGAAGCGGCGACCCTGTGTGATGCGACTGACGTTCCATCGGTCACGCAGTTTCGTGACATGAATGTGATCAATCTCTAACTAATTATAGTGCGATACAAAAGAAAACAAAAACAGTCTACATACCTTGTCTACGTGATTCAAAGGGTATTACAAACCTATTGATCAAAGAAACATATGGTTCCTTCACTGTCAGAATCATACGCTGCTATTATCTAACAGTATCTTTATTTTAGCTCGATTAACCAGCCTGTGTATCATTCCACTCTGTGAATTGAAGATTTATGAGTTAATCAACACAGTAACCTACTCAAATGCCATAAACCAATGTTGAAATATTGAACATTTATGCTTCACAATTAGTTTTGTAGATTTTCATATTTATCTTTTTTAATTAGATTTGGAGATACGTATTTTGCATAGAAGGGAAGGGGAAGAAGACAATTTCCTTTTAAATGAACCAGAATGATCAAACGATTTTGTTTTTCATACTTATAAAATACATGGATAGCTCCCCGTAGACTTTGTCGGGCAATCAATCACATACCTCAGCCAACAGTATTAGGAAGGAGAGAAAGAAAATGGGGAGATAAAAAAAACAAACACTTCCGTCTGGAAATAGATCGCGGAAGGCTATATCACGTGGCAATAAAATGAAAACAAAAAATAAAACTGCCCTACCCTTCCATTGCTCGTTCAAACATCTCTAGAATTAATCTTTTTACTCTTCACCACCAGAAGCTGCTCATTGCCATCAGGTGTTACATGCGTTCAACATTCACCACCAACTGGAGTGAAATGACTGTTTTGGCGAAGGTGAACCTGCGTGCGTACGAGTGCCCGAGGATGCACGAGAGGAGACGCTCGGATGACTAAGCCTGACTCACACACTGCCTCTAGGGACGTGGGGATGACTCAGAAAGGCTGCGACTCCCCCCTCCCCCCTCCCCTCTTCAGAGCAGACTAGACATACGTACAAACTCAAAATGGATTGGATGTGTATGAGTCTGGATATCAGAAACCTCAAAATATATGCACAAGGTTGAAGACCTATCCATGCGATGCGTTTTTTTAGCGCACACGATAGACCAGGATTCTCTCGTTTGACCATGACAATCAGATAGCCTACGTTTATGGGGTTAAACACACACACTAACAAAAACATACACACACACGCGCACACACACACACACAAACACACACACACGCACACACACACACACACGCGCGCACACACACACACACAAACATGTACGCTCACTCAGGTCGTGCAGGTACGTGATCATTACATATTCCTAATTATGCCGCAGGAATACCCAAATCTATGCTAAACACAGATTACGTGGGCGATGAAAAAAGATAAAAAAAGTGAGTATATGTAAAAGCTGCTGAGAGTAAGAGGATTTATGAAATAATACCCAGAATTAGCGTTCCCCGGCTCAGAGCAGGTTAATGTCAGAGATATTTCTTTCTATTGAAATGTTTAGTTGTGTAGAATAGGGTATATGTGTATATCTGCTTGAGTGAAATGATAATGTGTGCTACTAATTTTATGTATCAAAAGTTCGAAGTATGAAATATAACAAGATGCATCACCTGCACATACGGTTTCATCTTACGAAAAAAGAGAATTTTATGCAAATCATCTTATTAGCTTCGATACTAAATTAATGAAAGTGCATGTAAGCGCTCCCTTCGGTAATTAATGATCCCGTTCTTTGTTTTCAACTAATGATATGCAAAACCATACGTTGATTGGTTAATCGCAAGTTCACCCCGTGGTAATGACGGCCCTTCGTTAGGTCACGTAGTGCAACCTCATGCAAGCAGAGTTTCTTTATTCCCGAGAGACGCAAGAGAGAGGGTCTGGAGGGGATGCAATATGGATCTGATAGTGAGAATTTTATTGGGGGAAGGGGGGGGGGGGTTGTATCGTGTGGTTACGTTATCTTAGTTTGGAGTTTGACCTTCGTGGTTCTAGGGCGAGCTCCGAGAACAGTGCTTGAGTCACTGGAAATGTATAAACGCGTGTTATTTACTGGTGAACTTTCTTATTTCCAAATCGATGGGAAGACAACTATTTTTTTTTATAAAGTATCCTCTATGAAATATACAATATCTCTCCGTAAGACCTGCATATGCAAAATGAATATGTTTTCAGTCAAAGAGTCTCTTTCTCAAGTTTATGAAATTATAGTAATTTCTAAACATCACGTCCTTTGGGATGACTTCATGTACATTTATAATTTTCACTAAAACTCGACATTCTCCTCGGCTTTTGTCAACAGCGACCTTTGCACTGTTCTAAGAATTACCGCTGAAATATGACCTCAAGACGGCCATGTAATGAGCGCCCCGTTTGATATGCGAGTCAAAAAGAGAGGTAATTTGTCTCAAAGATATGAAGCCGCCAGTTGAAGTCCTCTCACATATCAGATCCTACCACACCTGAGCCATTGAAGTCCCACAATTTGACAAAAGGAACTCATATTCATCTGCTGTCGCACCACGAGAAGGATCTAGCGAGACCAGAAAGAGCGAGAAATTCAGGATAAGGAAGATCGCTGCTCTAAGGTTCACTATAACGAGGCGCGGGATCTAGATGTCAGAGGTCACGTGTCGAGAACGGAAATAACAACACGTTCGGTTATTATTCCACCGTTTTCCCTCTGCAGGTGGGATTATTTTCGAGATATCAGATAAGATCGTGAAACGTTGATGGAATGTTATATTCAAGCATAAGTACTGTTATCTCGTCGAACGAATTAAGAATAAGAAATGTTCAATTGTCATAAACGAAGGTCTGGGTGAGTGGCGGAGTTAACGGACGAATTCAAGATTTTGCTTTTAACGCTGGCTTTATCTCGGGCGTCTTAGCGTGTCGGTCGATCGTGAAACAAGGAGCTGAACACCACGGCTGCGAGTATTATGGAATGACTGCACCTGTCTGCTTCTCAGCACACGTGTGTACTTGTACTCACTCTTCCTTGCTAGTTCACTCTTTTTCTCTTTATTTGCATCGCTCTTGTCTCTCTGTTACTCTCTGCGTGTATATACATGGATATGCACACACACACACACACACACGCATACGCACACGCACACGCACACACACGCATACGCACACGCACACGCACACGCACACGCACACGCACACGCACACGCACACACACACACACACACACACACACACGCACTCACACTCACATGCACATACACGGTTATCTAGGCCTACATATATATGTATATGTATATGTATACACACACACACACACACACACACACACACACACACACACATATATATCTATATACATGTTGCCATTATATTGCGTATATTGTCAGTAGATAATTTTATTTGCGATTTTTTATTTAGCGATATACGGTTATGTTCAGTCGTCAATCATCGACATGTTATGCAATGTATCTATATCTGTACCTACTGTATATATTTACCTTTTAAGCTATCTTGCTGCCTGTAGTCTGTCTGTCTGTAATGTGTGTGTGTGTGTATATGTGTGGAGAGAGAGAGAGAGAGAGAGAGAGAGAGAGAGAGAGAGAGAGAGAGAGAGAGAGAGAGAGAGAGAGAGAGAGAGAGAGAGAGAGAGAGAGAGAGAGAGAGAGAGAGAGAGAGAGAGAGAGAGAGAGAGAGAGAGAGAGAGAGAGAGAGAGAGAGAGAGAGAGAGAGAGAGAGAGAGAGAGAGAGAGAGAGAGAGAGAGAGAGAGAGAGAGAGAGAGAGAAAGCGAAGTGGGGGATAAAGGAGTTGTATAAACATATATGAAATTTGAAATGATTGTTGAGTGCAAAACAGCCTTGTAAGCAAAAACATGAGAATTGCAAATCTAGGCTTTTCCTTTGCGTTCCATTTACTGGAGGGAAGGTAATGGGAACTTCTTCTGTAGGAGTAATCTACAGTCTCTCTTTTCAAATTTAACACTACAGCAGCTTTTATTATCATAAATGACCCAACACGACAGAAAGTGAAACAACTCGGATTTAAAGATGATTGGTTTAGGTCAATCGCCGATGCGGGTTTGGCAGAGGATGTCGGGAGAGCCTTCCAACGGTTTTCTGTCTTGGTTGTTTTTGCAGCAATTACCTTGCTTATGGGACTCATTCGTATGTCATCGGATGTATGTAAATAAATATATTCTGTAATTAATGACCAGAATCAGATATGGGTGTGTTCTCATTGATTTCACCAAAATCGATACAACATAGCTGGCAACTTTTCGTACCACTTTTATCTCAAATGTTTCAACAAATTCTTCCAGATAAGCCAAGTGACCGAATCAGAATGACATGTAAATCAAATCAAATTACATATCCCATGCATTATATATGAAATAAAGAAATACAAATATATGAATTAAATATGAGATGGGGCGCGGTTGGCATCCCTGAGCGCGGCGCCTGCGCATTCGGCGCTCGAATCTCGCTTATAAAAACGGGAGAAGCATCCGACTTGACTCATTCAAACGAGGAGTCCTGACAGGGAGATACAAGTATTAACATTGCAAAATGAGAGAAATAGTGCACATTCAAGCCGGCCAGTGCGGCAACCAGATTGGGGCCAAAGTAAGTGGTGTGATACGTGTAGAGCTTTCAATGCAGTGTGTTTGGAGTGGGTGGAGAAAAGAGTAACGTCGCTTGGTGTCTCTAGCTACCGGTTGGGCGTGGATTTGACGGGGAAGAGGCTGAGGGGTTGCGGTGTCATACTTTACATTTTCATGCGTTATATTTTAGAAGGTGAGATGCTGCAGTAGTGCCCAGAGGTTTTAGTAACGCCTCCCCTCAGAAAAAAAGAATATGGCATGTGTTACAAAGCTTTGTGTAAAGAAATCTGATCAGCCGCAATTGACGCGGCGAGGGATGCTTGCGGGTCCAACCAGTTCTTCCCCTTGCCATGGGTTGCCTCGGGATGTCAGTGTGCTATGATGTACTAGTGCCACGCTTTGTTTAATTCAAGCATATGAAATAATGCGTGAAGCAAACACGGTACACGGCAACGAGTCCTCTGTGTTGCCAGCTATTAAGGCGGAAGTATGCCATTAAGTCCTTGTCACACGTACTGTCGTTGTCCTTAGTGTTAATTACCTTTTTAGCTCCTTATTGATAGTATTATAGGCCTCATCGAAAGTTTATGTAGATGCTATAAGCAATTCATAACCGCAATACTTTTTATTTATATAAACAAAGTACAGAAATGCGTATAATAATTTAACCTAAACGCCATGCTGCTATGCATTCTTCATTTTAACCTTATAAATAATTATGATATAGTAGATTAACAGAAAATGTGACATCATAGTAGGTTAACAGAAAATGCAGATTTCCTTGTCTTAGCTGACCTGTTGTTATTTGTATACGTGTTGTTTTGAATGCGTTAGTGGTGAGTCAGGAGGATGTCTGGGAACTGTCTGCTCAGAGGGGAAGATTCACACAGCAGACAGCTGAGGGGTTGCTTTTATCAGAGACCAATCGCGTACGGATTATTGTAAGGTTAAGTAATGAGATAGAAAGGGATACATAAAGCATCTGAAAATTCTTGTCACTTCTTGAAGTATCATCAGTGTACCAGACTAATCGCGGTAGTTACTTCGGTACTTCGTTTCTGTTCAGTTGGCATATGGGGTGGGGAGGGAGCGCATTACTTTCAGTACCAGCATTTGGTCCCGAACTTGGCAATACTGGCATTTCCGTCCCGCTCTTGTTTTTGTCGACTGGAGGGCGGGGTGGACGAAGGAGGTGTTGGCGAGCACGTGTACATTGACTGTTGCCGGGTCTACTGGCAGGCCGTGACGTCATGCGCCACATGTAGGAGGGTGTGGAGAGGAGTTGGGGTAGCGTCTCGCACCTTGAACTAATACCCATTAATATTTATCATTCCCGCTATTTAAGTTGCCTGTACTCTCTTTTAACGGCGGGGGTTGGGATACATGGGTTATTGAGCATTCGGTGGCCCGTTAGCCGTTAGTTTGTCGGTTTTATTTGACACATTTTTCAAAGTCGTCTTATATATGGTCGGAATGACTGTACCCAGCTGTCAGTTTGAAATGCAGGTCTCCTATTTTTGTTTACATTCCCCGACATACCGCCAGCGGCGCCCGGGTTAGATGTAAGTTGCAGTCTCGGACTCTTTTTGATGCATGTGTCTGATAAGTCTTGTCGGCACTTCTGAAGCAAATGACCTCACGCTCCCACGATTCTGGAGGATGCAGGTGAAGGATGTTCCGGCGTGCTTTTTGTCAGTAGCTGTCGGCTGATAGAAGATTCGTCACTAGGCAAAAAGCGATAGACCTAGGCGTTTCTTACTCTCATAGGCGTTGCAGTTGCCATATCCACATTTCCACACAGAACACATGCTGTCCTGTAATAATACCCTTGCATAAGATGACGGGACGGACACATTGCACATGTTGAAGTATAATGGTAAGTTTCACGATAGATAGCAATATGGGACTAGTAATTTACCATGTTGTCGCCGTTGCCAGTAGACTAGCTAAGGTAGCTTGATAAGGTCTCAGCCATAGAAGACGTGCTAATAATAGCATGACAGCATTAAGAATGGCCACCGAAGTGATGAGGACGTACGGTGCCAAGGGATGAGATACGCTGAGAGGCCCTTCTGGGTGATGGAGATGAAGGGTGCGTCAGGGTGGGAAGGCTTATGGGGCTAAACATCAACAGAGATCTAGTTGTTGGGTGATATGGAGTAGAAAATATCTTCCTTTGAATGATGGGACAAAGCTGAATATATCTTTATATGTTTGTGTGTGTGTGTGTGTGTGTTTGTTTGTTTGTTTGTTTGTTTGAATGTTTGTTTGTGTTAATGTTTATGTATGTGTTTGTATAGGTATACATGCATACATATGATATATATATATATATATATATATATATATATATATATATATACATATATATATATACATATATATATATGTATGGATAGATAGATATAGGTATAGATATATAAAAATATATATATGTATATGTATATGTATATATATTTATGGATATATATATATATATATATATATATATATATATATATATATATATATATATATATATATACATGCATATATACACACACAGACATATATACATACACATGTAGATAGATAGAGGTATAGGTATATATATATATATATATATATATATATATATATATATATATATATATATATATATATAAATATAAATATAATATATATATGTATATATACATATATGAATATATACATATATATATATATCTCTAAACAAAAATAGGCCTGGATCCACAGTCAGTCAGGCCATATTGTGGGTGGCGGCGGAAGAGACAGCTCCTGGTGATGACAATCCCAGGAAGTCGCGTCTGACGTTCGAGTCTCCCGCTCACAAACGTCCCGAAAAATCAGCGTGAAAGGGTGTGGTGGGCGCGTAGGATGGCGTCGAGGCGGCCCTCAATTTAGCACACTTTATTGGGGCATGTATAACGCATGTCGCTTTCTCCTGGGACAGCATCTTTGACAGGGAAGGGAGAGTTCACACGTGTTGTCGTGGCATGGCAGAGGGCGTGGCAAGGTGGGTAGAAGGGGCCTCCTCGCTGGGTCTATTGATCCGCCATGCCACCTTCCGCCTCGACGCCCCGACTGCTGCAGAAAGTTGAACCCGCAGTGGACTTTTGTTATTTCATTTAGGACGTTCGAAGCTAATCCTGGACTGTATGGGCAGGGAGGCGGATGGGAAGGCGACTGGTTGAAATACTAAAGCGGTTTAGTTTTGTTCGAAAGATTTAGAGGAGCTCGGTTGGATTATTTGAGAATCATCGGATTACAAATAGACTCTTGACTGATTTTCAGGTCTTTTTGATAATACTATACATAGTTTCTCTTGTTTCAGGTTCGTATTTGGATCTCAGTAGTGATTATAGTTTTGTATTATAGCTATGGTTTAGCCAGTAATTTTTGGGTTACTACTCGAATGCCGATGAGTAACAAGGATATATGATTTAAGGATAAGACATCAGGGTTTGATTATACAAATAGTTTGTTTGTTTTAAGATTCTTCTAATGAAAATGGTTATGCATAGGCTAGTTTCTTCAAGTTTAGAATTCCATCACTGGTACCAAGCGCATCTTAAATTCGTGTCTACAGGGATGAGATATATTGCATATTTAATCTTCTTGATTTAATCTACTTGGAACGCATACGAGTAGAAGTAGTAGACAAACATGAAAATCAATATCCTGAATCGCCTGTTTAAATGAAATCTACTGAAACTTGAATGAGCATCAGTTCATTATTGCCACGAGAGAGCGCTATAATTGTTCCCATGGAAACTTGTTTATTTTGGCGCTACAGTTTAGCCTGAAGCCGGAGATTAGGTGTGTGTTGTTTTGGTTATGGGAGCCTCTGCCATCCCACGTCATGTAGCTAATGGGGGAACGGAGTGATGGCAAGATTTATTAGCCCAGCACGTGTTGCTCGATGACAGACCCTGCCATAACAGAAGCGTGGCGATCTGGAAACTATTGACCCGGTAGGAGGGGAGGCGGGGGCCAGGGAAACAGTATTGACCGTTGAAACGACCCTTCTGTTTCTCCCCTTGCCCCCTCCTGTTCCCCCTCGCCCTTATTTCGATCCTTCCTCATTCTCATTTACCTGGGAATTAAGCTGAAATATCACGGAATCACTGACGCGGTTTGACGTTGACACATGTCTGGTACATTTTAGTCTCTTCTAGAAGCATCACATCTTTGCTTCCCTCCTCCAAACTGGGTGCTTCTTAACTCACCGAGTCCCATCCTCCCAGCGCCTCGTCTCACGCACCTGCTTTGCACATTCTGCACGACAGCTGCCGCACTCACTCCTCCGTGTCATATCCGCCATCGTCCTCCCCTCAGCCTCCTGCGCCCTCAATCGACAGCCACGCCCTTGAACCTTATCATAACACACCTCAACCTCACCCCACCTATGCTGGGGGCGCCGACCCTACATGGGGGGCTGTGTCATGTTGATACGATCAAAGCAGAAGCCTTATCACAGGTGGAGGAAGTTGCAGGAAGTCATTCATCCTCCCCCTCTCACTCTGCGTGGGCAATACCTCGACTCCGCCCCTCCCCCTTTCTCCCAACCCCCGACGTTGCCATCAATCAATCTTGAACGATCGACAAAATGTCTAGGGGACTATAAACAGACTCGACAGACAGTTGTCGTTTTGGTTCTCGTCTCTTTAATTTAACGAGGTAATTTTGTTCTTTATTTATCATGTAGATTTATTTTCGCCAGCACACCCGCATGGAAATTGGGATCAATCTCTCCTCATGACTTCTCTCCATGCAGCATCCTGCCATCGTCACAAGCCACGTAATCTTCCTCTTCCCCAGCCATTCTCTCGCCCTTGCTACTCTCCCCAGGAAGCCGCCACCGCCCACGCCTCTGCCACCACCGCCGGCAGTGGATTGACACCACTTGTGCTTCGCATCTAGTGTTTCTTTCCGTTTGGTGTCCTCGGACTTCCTGTCTTGGCATCCTATCCATTCCATCCCTCCCATTCTCATACCATTCACACTAGAACGTTAGTGAAATCTGAATCATTCGTCTTTTCTTTCGTTTCCTCTTCGTCTTCATCTCCCTGTATTTATTTTCTTATTCATTTTCATCTTGTAGGATTATGCATATCATCTGAAAATCAGTTGCCGGTCCGGTCATAAGGGACAGTTGCCAATAATAGAAACAGGAAGCAGTGAGTGCGCTCACTTTTGATAAAGAACCGTAGCATGACACATCGCGATTATTTATCGCATACCTGAGTAAACGTAGTTGTTACTATGGAATTCGCGTAAATGGTTGAAGTGCGTGCAGGAACTTGATAGCGGTATGCAAAATTAAGTAGAACACGATGCCTCCATCTGTTAACCCCTCCCTAGATTTCTCTTCACCTTCAAGCTCGATTTACACACGTAACTCAGATCAATGCATATTGCCATTTATAATTACCTTATCGAAATATTCATAACGCATTCTTTCCCCCGGCAGTTCTGGGAAATCATCAGCGATGAGCACGGCATCGACCCAACAGGCACTTACCGCGGGGACCATGACCTGCAGCTGGAACGAATCAACGTTTACTACAATGAGGCGACCGGTGGCAAGTAAGTACAACGCGGGGCAAGCGCCAAACGCGCCAGTCATGTCGGACAGGGAGGGATCAAGGGGCTAAAAAAAGAAAAACAAAAAGTCAGGGTGTAGGGGTTGTATTTCATAGAGAGCTCAGACGCTTGTCCTTGTTAAACTGCATGATTTGATTGTCGGTGTTACAGTTTCAATTTGAAGATGGTTTTTTAAATTAATATGTAAGAGAAAGTTTCATATCTTTTGAAACTACTGGGGAATTTAGAATGCTCTGGATGTCAATGTATCAATGCCTGACATAGTTTTTGTTTGATCTTGTGATGATTGACCTTTGTTATTCTTATACATATCTTTCTTCTCAGATATGTGCCTCGAGCCATCCTTGTGGACCTCGAGCCCGGCACGATGGATTCCGTCCGATCCGGACCCTTCGGCCAGCTCTTCAGGCCAGACAATTTCGTGTTCGGTGAGTGATTGCGGGAAATAGTTTAAAGTATGGTCAATATAGATGAACTATATGTATTTCTTTTACATTCATTGTCTACAGTGAAAGGTTTGCCTCATTGCCAATGACTAAAACTGACGCAACTACAGGTCAGAGCGGAGCTGGCAACAACTGGGCCAAGGGGCACTACACAGAGGGCGCCGAGCTCGTGGACTCAGTCTTGGACGTAGTTCGCAAGGAGTCCGAAGGCTGCGACTGCCTCCAGGGCTTCCAGCTCACACACTCCCTCGGGGGCGGCACAGGCTCTGGCATGGGCACGCTGCTCATCTCCAAGATTCGTGAAGAATACCCCGACCGTATTATGAACACATTCTCTGTTGTGCCTAGCCCTAAGGTTTGTTGTTTCTTTTTTCTGTAACGTGGTGGATATATTTATTACACTCTTCAAAAATATTGTTTTCCTATTGGCTTGTGCAGAGGTTTGGTAATGGATTTTTTATTAATAAAGGTCAGTGTATGTAAAGTTCTCTCTGCTCATCTTTCAGGTATCCGACACCGTGGTTGAGCCTTACAACGCCACTCTGTCAGTCCATCAGCTCGTAGAAAACACAGACGAAACTTACTGCATCGATAACGAAGCGCTTTACGACATTTGCTTTAGGACACTTAAGCTCTCAACTCCCACCTACGGCGACCTGAATCATCTAGTTTCCCTTACAATGTCCGGTGTCACTACCTGCCTGCGCTTCCCTGGCCAACTGAATGCTGATCTCCGCAAGCTGGCCGTCAACATGGTACCCTTCCCTCGACTTCACTTCTTCATGCC
>BOPN01005113.1:2500-12500 GCA_017312705.2 Penaeus japonicus | reverse complement strand
ATCGTTCAGGCTGCACTCGCTGGTCATCCTTCAACCAATACTGCAAATCTTGGCGGAAACTAGATAATTTGAACATGTAATTGTCTTCACTGTTCCATTCCACTGGATGGCCACTTTCTGCACTCACAAGTTTCTTTTCTCCAGACTGTAGCTGCACTTCACGAACCTGCAACTCGGTAAGGTAGGCCTCATCTGATACACAGTACCAACCACTATAATTTCCACGATATATGTGTCCATTATCTTTCAGTTTCTTAAAGAAATGCCCTACTGCAGTGTTGTGCCTATCTTCTACTGTTCGTACATATTCTGTATATCCAATATCCACTAGATCAAATAACGTCCTGAATTTTTGGGAAACCTGGTTACAAAACACCATCGGGTCACAGCCTGATGCCACGGAAGACTGTTGAATTTTGAGACCATGTTCATCGGTACCAGTAGAAAATATTGTTTTTATTCCTGGGCTTCTAAGTTTTTGAAACCTATGAGAAGCATCTGCCAAAAGGGCTGAATGTAGATGCCCTATATGTGGTTCTGCATTCACATAGAATATGGGCGTTGTCACAAAATACTTCCCAGCCGAAGTCTCACTACGTGTTTTAACGTCGGAACTTTTACCTCCCGAAAGACGCCTTTTTACAAGTCCAAAAGACCTTGACACATTCTTGCGTCTGTTCACACACGATCTTACGGAGCTGAAGTTTAGCGTAAAAGACATTTTCTATTTATTGAAACTTGAATCCTTTACCGGCGTGTTTCTTATCGTGTTGTTTACAAGGCAGACGATGGGCTTATTTACCTTCGTTTGTCAAATGAGAAACTACACTTAGGAATCGGATAAATATTACTAAGTAGGAGACATAAAACAATTCCTTGTAAATTTTATTTCCACCATAAGATAAGTATAAAATACTTATATCACAATGTACGATAACATTAATAATTCGCCAAATCATCTAATCCAGTTGAAAAACTCTTACATCAGGATCTCATTATCCGAAATGAAATATTATATAAAACCAAAAATATCACGCACGAGGAACTAAACACAATAAAACATAAACACACAATAAATCCCGACATTTTCCCCTCTAAAGATCAGAAAAAGAGAAGCGAGTCACACCATCATGTTCCCCGAGCGCACGCCTCGTCCGACACGCTGATAACTTAACACACGTCCCTCTCGAAGGCCAACTCGGTAAAGTCTAATCAAAGTATTGCTAACACTTAAGCCTGTGACTCACCAGATGTTAGCTAATGGGAACTCTGTTTAAGGAAGGGTGTGTTATGAAAATCGGGTATTGGTTACTTGGTGGTGGTTTGGTCGGCTGGAATAAGCGGATCAGTTCTTGTCTTTCAGTGACTATGTAGTGTGTACGTGTATCATTGATGTATGTAAATGTTATAGCATGGTAGTATAGAAAGATTAGGATTTACCCGGTAAGGTAATAGAACTTCATTTACACCATACAGTTGGAAATAAAGATTTCTTCCCGTTTAGTTTTGTTTTCAGTAAATTCCAATAGATTTATTCTGCCGTGATGGCATGGTGTTTATTGGTATACTCTAATGCTGCAGAAAAACAACAAAATTATCATGATAATTTTAACACATTGCCTGTTGACTAACTTTCTATTAAGTTAATGCAGATGTGAAGGTGTATTGCAGTTGATAGATGTAATAAAATGTCAGAAAGTTATACCAGCAATGCTATCAGATATTTTATTCATAATTAGTCACTGGTATTGAAAGACTGCCTACATAAATGAAGTATGTAAGCAAAATATTGATTAATTGGATTTCTTATTAGGATGGTTGCATACAATGTAGAAATTGATTTTGTCTTAACCCATTGGTCCCAGTTTTAAATAGATATTTGTGCAGTAGGATGGCTGGTTTACATTGCCTGGCACGGTGCCATCCGAGTCTATGACCGACTCTACCTTTGCAGCAAATCATGTCATCTGCTGTTAATGGGTTAATAGACATTATATATAGTAAACTTGCCAATTAGTATCAGAGTTTGGTAAATTTTCCAAATAGCACTGTGTTACAAAATATTGTGAAAGAGGTATGGATAGATTCCTCTCCCCCTTTACCACATATATAATTGTCTTTACCTTGGATTCCCCCCTCATATGCCCCACTATCTAGACCTAGGTAGTATGAGAGGGCATGAATTATATTTGGGAAATAGCAGGATAAATTATGAATAGGGGGCATATTTTGCCTGTAAAACCTTAACCCAATAACCTACCTAACCTTTGCTAGTTTTGAAGTTATCCCTAGCCAAGGACCCCGTTTTCAAGGAAATTTGGGAATAAAATATGAATCTGGGGCATATTTTGTCTACAAAATCTTAGCCCAATGACCTACCTAAATTTAGCTGGTTTTCGACTTTTCCCTGCTACCATCCCCCCCCTGGAATTCAAATGCTCTCCTTGTATTGATGGTTACTGATGAGCTGTGGACTAGATAAACCCTCAAAGGTGAGTAGCAGAAAATGCTACAAAATTGAGGGGTCGGGGGTGGGAGGTAATGTCAAATATGTATGAGTAACATTAAATGAGAGGAGTCCACTAATACCACTTTTGTAGTATCTAGAGATGTGGCACTATTTGGAAATTTTATTCAGAATTTCTCCCTACCATGGGAAAAAAAGGGACAATAGCCAACTTCTTTTTAAGAGGTAATGATCACTTGAGTTAGCTTAGATTGAACATTAAAATTCCAGATATACTCAAGATTCCATCTGTGTATTTTAGGGATTATCTTTTGCCTAAAAAGTTTTTGTTCTGATATTATTTCCTATATTACAAGAGATCCTAAAAAAGAACTTCCAGTGATTAATTATTAGTTATTAATTAAATGAGTTAAACATTTGTATTATACTTGTTTCAATAAGACTGATTTTATTAATTCATATAAATAATTACAGAAATTGAAGAAGATGGATGACATTGAAGACCTTATAAAAGACGATGGTGAAGTTTTGGTTCCCCGCAATCGCAATGCAGTGATGCCAAGAGTACGTCGGCGTAAAGGAACTCAAACAGCTAAAGAGGTTTGTAAGAATATTGTGTGTATGAAAGACAGTTCCTAGAGTAGATTTTCTTTATAACTAAGTTTATGCATTCAGACTTGAAATGGATATATTTTTCATTTCTGAATTTTATATGCTCAGTGATTCTTCCAGTAATAAAGAGAGAAGCTGATGCATGTTATATATATATATATTTTTTTTTTAAACCATAACAGAATGATGAATGTGAAGGAGAGTGTGACAGCATCATCCCAGGAACACAAAAAGTGTACCTCAAGACCTGGGGGTGTGCACACAACAGCTCAGACAGCGAGTACATGGCAGGACAACTAGCTGCATATGGATACAAGATCATTGGTAAGTTAGTTATGGATACATGTTGAATGATTTAAAATGTACCGTGTTGAATACTCATGTAGATTATAATACCTATCATGGCACAACAATATGAAGACTATTATATGTAGAAAGATAAAAGCTATAGTAATAGATTTTGAACGCTATTCACTATTGTGAAGGAAATTAACAAAATATAAAAGCTATCATGAGAAAGAAATAACTTTTTAATCTTGCTTTCAGAGGATAAGCAGTCTGCTGATGTCTGGGTTCTGAACAGTTGCACTGTTAAGAGCCCAGCCGAGGACCATTTTCGCAATGAAATAAAGGCAGGAAGAGAAGCTGGGAAGAAGGTGGTTGTTGCAGGCTGTGTTCCACAAGGTTTGATATGCTCTCACTTTTTTTTCACCTTTATATATTTAGTGTGCCCTGTGCCTGGAATAGCTTATGACTGTATGCTCTGTGCTAGATGAATGAGAGAGTAAAACAATTAGATAAAAGCGGTATAAATGAGACTGAATATTTTCACAACACAAGAGATGTAATTTATGCGTTTCAGGTTACCCCGTCTTCAGAATGGGGTAACCCGAAAATGCGTAAATTACATCTCTTGTGTTGTGAAAATATTGTCTCATTTATACCACTTTTATCCATTTGTCACAATGAACTCAGCTCAGAGTAAAACAATTTTTAGAATTTTGAAATCTTGAGTGCATAATCATGTTAATATTTTTTTGCTTAGTTAAATATGGCATTAATATCAAAGATATTGAAGTGTAGGAATCCAGATAACTTTAATAGGGAATAGAGACTGGCACTCTGGTGGAATGCATTTAAAGTTCAAGATCAAGTTTGTATGAAAATCATTAAATAGCAGCACTCATGCAAGAGGGAAAGACATGATTAATATTGCTGAATCTGACATTTACTTTCTTCTTTTATGTTTTTTATTTCATAGGTGCCCCACAGTCAGAATTCCTTCAGGGACTAAGTGTTGTTGGTGTTCAGCAGATTGATCGCGTTGTTGAAGTGGTTGAGGAGACACTTAAAGGTAATGTTTTGTGAGGCAAATGTGATGTTATATATAACCAAAATCATTTACTACAGAATGTTTAATCTTCTTGAGATTTTTTCACAAATGAAAGAAAATGTACTTACTGCTTTTAGTTTGCCTTTAACCCATTCGTAATGGGTGACTTGATATCATGTCATGCAAATATTTCACTGCTGCTGGATGACGTCCTATTGTGTCATGATTTCTCGCTCAAAACATATGTTTTGCATTCTTATGTATATATAATCATAGAAGTTACATTTATATATACACATTTTTACTCGCTTGTGAAAATAATGTAAACAACTACAAAAGCCTTTATTATTACCTAGTTGAAGTGGGCGGGTGAAAAGCATTCATAGAGCTGCAGCGCTGTATTGTGCTGGAAGAGGTCTTGCATTTAAGTATCATTGTTGTCTTTGCTTACAAAATAATAAAAATAACTGAATAATAATAAAAATGAATATCAAAATGGAAAGAATGTGACCACATTTTTTGAGACCTAGAAAGGAAGCTGAAATTTGTAACTGGAAAGTTTGGCCAATTTCCATGTTATTTCAAGTTTGTTACATTTTATATTATAAGTTTTTTCATCACAGACTGTCTTCTGTCAATGCTTTTTACCTGTCACATTCTCTTATAAGGACAGGTATGGAAGAACAGGTGAATTTTTGTACTTGCATATTAATAGTATTTGTAAATAAATATATTTAACAGTATTGGATCTTTTCTCCAGGCAATTCTGTACGGCTGCTGGGTCAGAAGAAAGAGCATGGCAAAAAGCAAGGAGGAGCCTCACTGCTCTTACCAAAAGTGAGAAGAAATCCTCTTATTGAAATCATATCCATCAACACAGGATGCCTAAATCAGTGTACTTACTGCAAGACCAAGCATGCACGAGGTCAACTTGGATCATACCCAATTGGTAAGTGTTACCCGTTTGTAATCAGGTTCTGGTGTTGCTGTGTGCCATCATCTCTGTACATGACGTCTGGGTAACCTATTTCAGTCCAGCCTAATACTTGCAGAGGAGATTGTTGCTCGAGCCAAACAGTCCTTTACTGAAGGCGTGTGTGAGATATGGCTCACTTCAGAGGACACAGGGGCATATGGAAGAGATATTGGTGTCACACTCCCAGATCTCTTGTGGAAACTCGTGGAGGTTATACCTGAAGGCTGCAGGCTAAGATTAGGCATGACAAATCCACCATACATTTTAGACCATTTAGAGGTGAGTTGTGAGCTACAACTTGAATGATGTTTATGAAGCACATGGAAATTTGTCTGAGAGCTGGTTAAAGAATAAGAGGGTTTAGGTTATTTGAATTAGATAACTATTTCAAGTTATGATACAAACAAGGAATATGATCAATTCCATATTAAGTGAAAGAAAATAAAACTTAAATGTTTTCCTTGATTATTTCAGGAAATAGCCAAGATTATGCAGCATCCTAGAGTTTATGCTTTCTTGCATGTCCCAGTTCAAGCTGCAAGTAATGGAGTCCTGGCTGATATGAAAAGAGAATACACTGTTGAAGAGTTTTGCAGAGTCGTAGATTTTTTGAAGGAAAAGTATGTATTTATTATTATTATCTTTTATTTTCTACTAGTCAAATTTATTCTTTATTGTTGAAAGAGCTCAGTTTTACACACCATAAAATATACATCTCATTCTGGTTTGTCAAATATTTACTAAACAGTGGAGTAGAAAATTTGAACTGTTGTGTATGGAGGAAAATAGTGAAATCTTTCCAAAGCTGAATCAAATATTTCTGTACATATGAAACTCATTGTAAAAAGCAAATTATGGTTTTATTGAGGTAACATTACTGACAGTGTGATTAACCTATATGCTCAATTGAGTCAGTTCAGACTTTAGTTTTAATAACATTGCAAAGATATGTGTTCATTACTTCAGTCTGCTACAGATTCTTTATCAGAGATTATAATTACTTATCCATATAGTAAAGGCAATACAAACCATTATTACTTTCACTACAATTTAAAGGCCAAGATAATAATTTTCTAATCTAGTTTGTGTAAAGTTAATTATATGTTTTTTTAAATCTACTTTTCAGAGTCCCAGGAATCACAATAGCAACAGACATAATCTGTGGTTTCCCTACAGAGACAGAAAAAGATTTCCAGGAGACTATAGAACTGTGTAGGCGTTATAAATTCCCCTCCTTGTTCATCAATCAGTTTTATCCACGACCAGGGACTCCTGCAGCTAAGATGCAAAGAATACCAACAAAAGAGGTAAATATATAAGAAAATTATAATAAAATGGTTTATGAAATAAAAAGTATTTGGTTTATCTATGTTAATTTACAAAGGGCACTTGTAGAAAGGAGTGCATACATAGAAGACAGTAATAATATAGTGTTTACATGTTTTGATGATTATGTAGCTTTACATTATTGATATTAACTATTTGCAGAAAATAATGAATACTATATTTTTCTAGCTTTCAAGCATATTTCAAATATGTCCTTTAGAACAAATGCCCTACTCTTTCAGTAATGTTTATTCTGCCAACTCCTATTTCACATTACTAGTAAGTCCGATAGTAACTGAAAGTCAATGTAAATTACAAAGTATTGAAATTTATGGAGTTGTGGGCAATTAAATAGATCAAGAAAGAACACATTAAGAATGGGATTTGTGCTCCTCTAGTTTTAGAAAGGTCAAAAAAGCATGAAAGTATGAAAGTGTTGTATGATAAGTCAAGAAAATATTTATGAAATTTATTAAATTATGAACATGATACCATTTAGTGATCAAAATAGCTAGCTTCATATTGTAAATAAATTGTGGAAAATACTAAATTCCTGTTAAACTTGAACTAATTGGTTAGGTTTAAATATTGTATTTATAGATTTTTAGATGAATATTCACCAGAGCTTTAGGAAAACTTGCTCATGAACAAAAATGTATTTTTAGTGGCCCACAGTCAAATAATCTTTATTTCTTAATAATTTGATTATTATGTTTTAGAAGGTATTTAGAGCTGAGTTACTGAAAAGCTGTTAAGATTAATTTCATATAAACTCTGTTATGACTCCTTCAATTTATATGTCTCTTGAAGACTTGGAGACATCCTTATCTTGTATGCTTTTCCAATTTTTTTGATGCTTCTCTTCTCAGTTCTTGAATATTTTATCCATAATTAGATAAACTTGGCAATTCCATTTTCTAATTGTCCCAACCCACTTTAATCAAAAGTTAATTATCAACTAAAATAATTGGATAAATAATCATATGATATATCATTATTCATTATGTAGCTTTCCTTTTTGTTGGCTAATATGTATTTTACATGAATAAAACCAATAATTTTTAAACCATGATTATTTTGTTCTGCTTACATTTATGTATGAGAATAATATTACTCGTTTCTTGATTGGTTCAAGCCTTGCCATTCGCCATGTTTTGGATTAGTATATATCATGCAGGTTCTCAATTTCATTGTATATTAGTAGATTAAGGAAGTTCTTGTCTGCACTATTTTTAGTTGTGAATAATTCTAAATATTGACATATTATTAACCCATTGTGTATGGGTGTCATGACATACATGACGTAGGATCTCTGGCCTGATGATAGGTATCATGACATACTTGATGTTTGGGGATTTTGGATCTCTGTGTTATTTTATTGTGTTAGGAGTGAGACAATTACAGTCATAATTACTATAATTGCAGTAATATTAAGCAAAATGAGTTTCACTTAACATCTAAAGCCTAGATGGTACCACTTTCTTCTAGTACCAGCAGGTGAGAGATCCTTGAATGGCACCCATCCATGGTTTCTAGCAACCACTATCTTTATAGAGCGATGTCATATAGCAAGTTGCTGATCTCTTGCTCTAAAGTACTGCAGATGATGGAGGTGCAGGCAGAATGGGAAGAGGAAGGTGACTCAAATTATGCCCAATGTCTACAATGTGCCACTGTGCCAGTAGGGATGCCTTTTACTGTGGCAGTCATAAGCACAGGTTTCCTTCCTCTTCCCTACCTCTTCATGTTATCTTCATTGTGGATAGTTATATGTTTCGTATTCGTTCATGACGGTGCATAAATACAAAAATATTAAAGTTGCTTTTTGTCCTCCTATAAAACAGCAATACTTCACACTGAGTATAAAGAAAATAATGAGCTGATATGGACCCTAAACTGTAACTTTAGTCAACTGCAGCATTGATAGAGCCTCCAATATGGCAGATATAGGTCAAGGCATGTTGAGTGAAGCTACCTCGCTCCGAAATAAAACCCATCCTGGAGACTGGGCAAGCGTATCTATCCCTTGTCCGTAATGGGTTAATTAATAAATTCAAAACAAATCTTGACCATTTATTTATTTATATTCTACAGGTGAAAAATCGCTCCAGACAGCTGACTGAGTTATTCCAGTCGTACAGACCATATGATCATAAGTTGGGAGAAAAGCAGATTGTTCTAGTAACTGAAGAAGCTCATGATAAGGAGCACTGGGTTGGACATAACAAATTCTATGAACAGGTATGTCAAAGATACACACATTTTTTGTAACTAATGTAAAATTCATTGGTTTTGTTTTTATGGATAGTAGCCAATTTTCTATTTTGGAAGTCTGATAACATTGTTTGCATAAGGATTAGACATTTGGAAATTTTGTGAAAACACAACAGATTGCTTTCTGTGTATTATGATAATTGTACTTTTATTGATCTATTCAAGATATGATACTTATTTCTCATGTTCATCACTTCTTTTAAAGGAATATGTATGAAGTTTGATGTTTAATTTAGTTCTATCTGACCTGCAATTTCCTTTTTTTTCCAAAGGTACTAGTGCCCAAACACAATGACTTCATGGGTAAAATGGTAGAAGTTGAGATCATTGAAACCGGCAAGCACTACATGAAGGGGCGGCCTTGTGAAACATCGAAACCTATATCTCCGGCCTTATCAGAACCTCTGCCAAAGGGCAAGGTGTCAGGCTTAATTGAAACTTCGAAGGACACTCTTGACAGTACCCAGAGGAATCAGCTAAAAGAAGATCTTGCCAAGCAAGAGAGATATATCATACTGAGCTTCATACTTCTCATTTCAGCACTTCTAGTCAAACTTGCATGGGTGTGTTTCAAAATGGTAAAAGATGTTTCTGTGTGATAAAGTTTTATACATTTGAATAGTCCTTTCTTTGACCTTGCTCTTTATTTCAGTGAATATATGATTAATCAGTACAAATGTATGATACTGTGGAATATATAATTGTAGAGATTGCAGAGAACATTTGCAAGTGTTATCTTAATTCATATGTTTTGGAAGCATCCCTAAAACTTTCTAATAACAGAAAAGCCTCAAATGATAGAGTACTTATAGCCCTTTCACTTCTTTGGCTATATATATGTATATGTATAGTTGTATATATATATATATATATATATATATATATATATATATATATATATATATATATATAATATATGTAATATATGTATATGTATATGTATATGTATATGTATATATATATGTATATGTATATGTATATGTATATGTATATGTATATGTATATGTATATG
>BOPN01005112.1:72500-75000 GCA_017312705.2 Penaeus japonicus | reverse complement strand
CATCATCTTTTCCGTCAATTATTCTTTAGCTCTGAGCGTATCTACTCTTTGTCGAAATTTTCTGCTTTAATCTGGGAAAAAGGTCGAATGTGTCGAATATTTTGTTGTTTTCATGAAAAAAATATGACATTTATGTAAATACTCGCACCTACATATTTTTTTTCTTTATCTCCCCTGTTCATTGTTAAACAATTTTTTGTTTATGGATTATTGCACTTGGTATTTATCTATGCCATTTGGTATTATTTGGTTGCAGTGTTTATTGAGTTTTTGCACTTATTTTGTGTTGCAGTTGTGTTCTCAGACTGTCATTCTCTCTGTTTTCCTCTTTGGACATTATTTGCTGCTGTTACTTTAACTGTTAATCTTTAATTAATTATTCATCATTCATTGTTCATCAGTCATCATTTATTCATTATTCATTGTTTAGTATTCATTATTTATCATTTATTATTTATCATTTATTATTTATCATTTATTATTAATTAATCACTCAACATTGTTGCTATTATTACCATCATTCTCATTGTTATTGTTATTGTTATTACTATTGTTATCATTGGTATTATCATTGTCAATATCATTATCATTATTTTTATGATTATTATTATAATGATTATTTTAATGATTTTTATCATTATTATCATTATTTTTGATTTTTGTCATTATCATTATAATTGTTTAATTATTATTATCATTATAATAATTTAATTATTATTATCATTATTATCATTATTATCATTATTATCATCATATTTGAACAAAAGTGTCAATTTATATTATTGTTTTTGTTCTGAAAAGATGTATCATTGCCCTTTCCTTAATTTCTTTTTATTTTCCTTGTTTTTCATGCATTTACCTCTTAGTTTTTCATGTATTTAGCTCTTGTTTTTTGTTGGTACCTATTCCGAAAGACCAGTGTCTTAGATGCCGGTAGACAGTTTAGGTCTGGTGAGCACAGCCATCTCTGAGGTTGATATTATCCAAAGTAGGGAGATTTTGAAGTATGCTTATGAAATTGCATGGTAAACTAAAGAAATGGGAGAAAAATAGGAAATTGTTCTGAATGATATTGCATCAGATGATGCAATAGCATCTGCAATTTGGCAACAGCTTTGCCAAAACACAAATTTGCACGTTTCTTACTATACCTAATGTTGTTGCTTTATGTGTTTTTTTTGCCACTACTAATTTTATCAGTGCATTCACTGTCCATTTCTGGATAATTCCCTCTAAATATTTATGGCATATAGCCATATATGAAGCTCATGCTAAAGTTCCATAAGGGACAGTGGAACATCTAGGCTGTGTATAGGCTCTGTCTTCTTGTGTTGGAGCATGGAGCGTCAGCAGTTGCTTGTTAATTACTGCTAGTATTGTCGTCATAGATGTCATTGGACTAAAAATGTACCATGTCAGTATACATAACAAGCAATGCATGATACTTAGTTGGTATCATTAACTTTTTCTGTGTAGCTAAATGCCATTTGTAATACCTTTGCAAGTTCCTTTTTTTTCAATGAAATTCATTTTTTCTTTTGTGATTTCTTATTTGTTCATCTTTAAAAAAAGTTAATTGTTTACAATAGCATGGGAAACAAGGAGCAAGATAAATCTAGTCCCTGTTTGATGATCAGTCATCAAGGAGATCTAGCTCTATCATGATAGACTTTATATGGGAGGTCTTTTGACCATTGCTACAGAATGAAGAGCGGAGGCCATACCATGGCTTGTTATGTAGATCCGTGGACCATGATTAGTTATCATGGGTTTACCTTTATATTGCATGGGTTACAATTTATACCAAAGTGTGCCAGTTTTTTTTTTTTTTTTTTTTTAATAATAATTATATTAGTTTTTCAGTCATGGAAATAATTGTCTTCCTAGGAACTATACAGTTGGAACTTATTTGAATGTTGCACACAGGGTCTCTCCCTAATTGACTGTATTGTATGAGCACTTAACATATAGCTTGTTTTAGGTAACTGATGATGATGTAATAAAATGCCTCATGATAGCCATAAGAGAGGACTCTCAACCTAGCTTGGTACTTCATTTAAGACAGTCATCAGTGAGAGGATTTATATATATAAGGGTTTATGGATGAGGGAAGTGGTGGCATTCCAGCCAAAGGGAGATTGCATAGTTTATGAGAAAGACTACTCAGCCAGCAAGTTTAACACTGTTAGTTTCATACACTTGTGTTTGAAGGTCAAATAGGAGATTGTTCCACAGCTGTTGAGTCAAGGTTCACCGAGGACTGACCCCAACTGAGTTCAGAGTGAAGTAGAAAAATTCAGTCTGTGTTTTAGGTCACATTTTCTTCTAAACTAAAGAAGAACAGGACTCCCCTTAGCTACCAAGGACTGACTTTTCCAGGATACATGATAGGAAAAGTGGACCAATGTAATGTGGTGACCCTGATGGACCTTGATGGTGGAACAACCTCAGTGGTAATCGTTACCAATTAAACTGCATTCCCCTGGGCTGTGTCCTTATT
>BOPN01005112.1:60000-67500 GCA_017312705.2 Penaeus japonicus | reverse complement strand
AATGTAGGTTTATACCGAGGTGCTTTCTGCGTCCGTATATACCCTCTGATGGTGCTCGTTGTGGTTTCTGGCATGGTGGACATTTGGCAGTACCATTGAGAATTGTTAATTCTTGGCGATGAGGAATTGATTGAGAATTATAAGAGCCATAATTTTCGATTCGTGCTGCGAGGGAATTTACATGTATTGGGAGTTTGGATTCTGTGTTTTGAAGTGTTGATTAGGGTAAGGGACAGGTCATTGCCCTCAAGTGTATCTAGGAGAGATTGCATCATGTTGCTCTTAGAGGATATAAATCTCTTGGAATGACTGGAAGATGAGAACTGTGAGATTAGGATAATGATATGGTATGATGAGAGTGATGACTCCATTTCTGTCTATTATCAAAAGTTTGATAATCAGATATGTAAAGAGAAGGAAAGGTAAAGGAGCCTGAGGGAAATCCAAGTTTCTTTTCAAATGACCAGGCTTGTGACTGGCTGGACATATCTTTTTGTATAGCTTCAGAAGTCTATGTAGTGGGAGTGGGAGTTAGGAGCAAAGGTGTATGGTAGGCAGACTTCAGGGGGGATTCCAGGACGTGCAGATTACTCTTTATTGAGCTTCAATGAGGTTATGGGGTTTGTTTCATTTGAAGGTATGTATATTACATTAGCATGCGCGCACGTGGACATGCACATGCACACGCACACTCACACTCACACGCACACTCACACGCACACAAGCCCCACCTACCTACCTACCCATCCATTCATCTATCCATCCATCCCATCCATCTATCCATCCATCCATCCATCCATCCATCCATCCATCCATCCATCCATCCATCCATCCATCCATCCATCCATCCATCCATCATTCCTCCACCCATTCACCCATCCATTTATCCATCCATCCATTTATTCATCTACCCACCCGCCCACCCACCACACGAATAGAACTTTGAATAATGATTATCCAGTCGTGAGCTTGAGAGCCGCTGGAGGAGATAAGGCTGAGGATGGACAGTAGCGTGATTGCCATGTCACTGATGGACTAATTACAGCAGCCATTTTGCAGCTTAAGCTTATAAAAAGGTCAGGAAGATGACTCACATCTGTGTTCTTGATATTGATTTAGCAACGGGAGGAGGAATGGAGATGGGAGAGTGAGCTTCAAGTGCTAGGGCAATGACCTTTGGTGCTCCAGTGTGCTCAGCGTTTGTTGACCTCTCTTCTCCTTGACCTCTTCATATGAAATTGGTGAATTTATCATAGGCTCATTTGGTCTCTAGATACTTGTAGAAATATATATATATATATATATATATATATATATATATATATATATATATATATATATATATATATATATATATATGTTTATATATTTTAATTGACCTTCTCTCTATCTCTCTTACTTCCTTCCTCTACATGTGTTCAGTTAATTTGTTTGATTTTCTCGTTTTCATGAAAGTGGGAAAATATTGGTGTCATCTTCAGAGTTAGCTGATTATCAACAATTGCTCTGTAAAGGTTAACCTTAAGAGTGCCATTTTTTTTTTCAAAGCCAAGTGTCCATTTCTTGCACAGAAGATGTAATGTGATTGTAATTTTGACTCATTTCTATATTTTGTTGCATTTTTAGTGACAAAGGTCAAGTCAAGGGATTGGAATTCGAGTTGGAGTGTATCTATGCTTGGGCCTGTTCTTGTGTGTTTTTTTGTGTTTTTAGATAGTGAGATTAAACCGTGTCAGCTAATGTGGTGTGGCATGGCATTTCAACCAATAGAGTTCACTGATTTTATTACTGGGAATAGAATGGTGGAGATATCATATCACTTATGAAACAAATATTATCAAAAGCTTTAGCAGATCTATGATTACAGGTCGTATGATCATCTCCTCCTCCTCCTCCTCCTCCTCCTCCTCCTCCTCCCTCTCCTCCTCCTCCTCCTCCTCCTCCTCCTCCTCCTCCTCCTCCTCATTCCCTCCTCTCCTATTCTCCTCCCTCCTTCTCCTCCTCCTCCTCCCCCTCCTCCTCCTCCTCCTCCTCCTCCTCCTCCTCCTCCTCCTCCTCCTCCTCCTCCTCCTCCTCCTCCTCCTCCTCCTCCTCCTCCTCCTCCTCCTCCTCCTCCTCCTCCTCCTCCTCCTCCTCCTCCTCCTCCTCCTCCTCCTCCTCCTCATTCTCCTCCTCCTCCTCCTCTTCCTCTTCCTCTTCCTCTTCTTCCTTCCTCCTTCCTCCTTCCTCCTTCCTCCTCCTCCTCCTCCTCCTCCTCCTCTTCCTCTTCCTCTTCCTCTTCCTCTTCCTCTTCCTCTTCCTCTTCCTCTTCCTCCTCCTTTCTCCTCCCCTTTTCTCCTCATTCTTCTCTTCCTCCTCTTTCTTCTCTTCTCTTCCATTTTTTCTTTCTCTTTTTCTTTTTCCTCTTCCTTGTCCTCTTCCTCTTCTTCTTCCTCATCCTCTTCCTCTTCCTCTTCCTCTTCTTCTTCTTCCTCGTCCTAGTTTGACCCTAATGTGATGCAGTGTTTCTCATTCAGATTTCCACTTCACAGTGTTTGTTCCACGCAGGCTTATACAACCCGTTCTTTCTTTTCAGGCACAATGTCAGGCCAGCGTGGGGGTCTGGGGGGTAGCAGTAGTGGGGGAGGAGGGAGCAACAGCGGCAGCAGCAGCAACAGCAGCGGAGGCAGCAGCAACCCTCATGGGCTGAAACAGATCGACCTGGATCAGATATGGGGGGACCTGAGACAAGGGATAGAGCAGGTGAGAGGCTGTTTGGCCATTTTTGTCTCTTTTTTTTTTTTTTTTTTTTTTTTTTCTCTTTTCTTTATTTGTGGATTTATGGTATATATATTTTTTTGTTTTATTTATTAGTTTGAATGTTCTCGGCTCAGATTTTGGTGTTGGTTGAATTGGCAACCTTAATTATAGTAGGATGATTCTTTTCACATTCAAGATTTAATTGTGACTTTTAGGTAGCATGAAGAATTAGAATGTCCTCCTCCTCATTATGCTTAATTTCAGTGTCTTCTTCCTTCCAATCCATCCTTCTCTTTTATGTCTTTTATATTAATTCTTATGTGCTTTTTTTTTTCTCCACAGGTTTACAACAGTCAGGAGATGTCTAGGCCTCGATACATGCAGTTATACACACATGTCTATAACTACTGCACATCGGTAAGGACCCAATTCCTCAAGGATACTGCTAGAATTTTAATATATATATATATATATATATATGTATATATCTGTGTATTACTGTTTATTACAGAGGCTCATCCATAGTACATTGTTTGGTGGTCGTAGGTGTTTTCTGTTAGATTTTAATGCCTTACCTTCCAACTTCCCTTGCACAGGTTCACCAACAGTCAACCAAAACAGGCAGCAGTGGAGGCGGTCCTCGTGTCAAGAAGAGCACTGCAGCTGGCGGAGGAGCACAGTTCGTGGGCCTCGAACTTTATAAACGCCTTAAAGACTTTCTAAAGACATATCTCCTCACACTCATGAAAGTAAGTCCCATTTTTGCTTTATTGGGTCATGGGAAAGTCGTCCATGATTAATTTCAAAAGAATTGTGCTTGATATGTAAATAATGGCAGTTACTATGGAATGAAAGTATATGCTATGCTTTTGTCATGAGAGAAACTATGTAGTATTTGATTTAATTTAACTTGTTGGCAACGGGTGCTGTTTTGGCTCCAAATGGTCTAAACACTGGGATATTTCAAAAGTGTAAGATTAGTGGCTCGGGCTATTCACCCATGCAAGCTACGGCCAAGTGCTACATGCCAATTACATGGCACACTAGCCAGGAGGATAGCCAAGACGAAATATCTCATCCCCGGCAGTTGGTGCTGCCACCACTTAACGATATCTTGTCACCCGTCGTTAATAGGTTAACCAATGGTTCCGCATATGAATTTTTCTGATGAATGTCATCTTGAACAGGATGGAGTGGATCTGATGGATGAGGAGGTACTTCGGTTTTACACAAAACAGTGGGAGGAATATCAGTTCTCCAGTAAGGTTAGTATCTCTTGTTAACTGAAGTAAAGGAAGATTGAAATAATCTCATCTCCATGTGATCAGCTAGAGTTTGTGGTACCACTCATTATCATGCCTTCTTACTTTCCAGGTGCTGAATGGTGTATGTGCTTATCTAAATCGCCATTGGGTGAAGCGAGAGTGTGACGAGGGGCACAAGGGTATCTATGAAATCTATCAGCTTGCCCTGGTCACGTGGCGAGACCACTTATTCCAGCCACTCAATAAACAGGTACGTGGGTAAAGGGAGAATACTATACTGGAATAAGTAGGAATTTGCTATGCTATTGATTTATAGATTTGTTGTCTTACAGTTACTTCATGCGAGTACTACATTAATTAATTTGTGTATGCTTCCAGGTTACAAATGCCGTCTTAAAACTTATTGAACGAGAAAGAAATGGAGAAACAATAAACACAAGACTGGTGTCAGGTGTTATGAATTGCTATGTTGAACTAGGTAAGGTACATTCAGATATTGAGCCTCTAAAGTGCAAACAACTCGTTATTAAATGTTGATTTAGCAATGTTACTAGGGACGGGAGGTTATATTTCATATCATTAAACCCTAGATGAAATAAAATTCTTTATTAATGATTGTTCATGGAGACTTATTGTGAGTATATATATATATTTTTTGACTGAAATGTATTGAAATCTTCATTACTTTTTGTTTCTAAAGGTCTCAATGAAGATGAGCCAAGTGCAAGAGGCCAGAATCTGTCTGTGTACCGTGAGTCCTTTGAAAATACCTTCCTGGAAGACACAGAACGGTTCTACACACGGGAAAGCACGGAGTTCTTACGAAACAACCCAGTCACTGAATATATGAAAAAGGTAAAAGAACATTTTCTCCTTTCATTAGGTATAGTCCATAAATATTTGTATCGAGATTTGCTATTGAAGGATGGAATTTCCGAGATGAGAGAGAAGTTATCATCATATTAGTTATTTCAATCATAATTCACAATATGTTATACACTTCAGATTAAAACCATGTGTTAGCTTTCTATTATTTTCCTGACCTATGGTTTGATATGCGAATCTTTGTGTAATATATTAGTGAAGGGATACTAATTAGCATTTGGTATGATGCCCTAGTTACCCAACTGTAAGAATTAATAATTGAATTAACCCATTCATGCGGGGGGGATTCCGGCTTTGTATGGTCATAACGCCGGGGTTTTCTTTGTAAACACATGTTTAACGCAGCCGAGATTCTTAAAAGGCACAAGCCACGAGAAGCTTGGGCTGACTCCCAAGCGCCGGCCTTGCCCAGATATCTCGTCGCCAGCGTCTGACACTAAAACCACGAAACGTGTCAGCACGTCATCCGGCGTGAATGGATTAATAAAGAAAAGAAAAAAAAACATGAAAGTTATCTGGCCCCATCAAACATGCCCGCTGTGGAAGAGTTAAAAGTGATATTTTACTAAATTGATTCATATGAATGATTAATATCTGAAACAAAGTATGTTATGTGTCCATCAATGCAAAGCTAAACATATTCTAGTTCTTAACCCCTTCACTATGAGGACGCGTATACTGCATCCTCGCAGCGCTCGTGACAAACCCGAGGACGCGCATACTGTGTCATGGCTGAGTTCTATTGGAATTATGTTTTTTTCCTCCGGATACTGTGCGAGATCTTTCAGAATAGAGGTCGTATATGATACGATGGATTACTTGACTTTCATTATTATTACATAAGAGTGGGATTGGCTTATACCAAGGGAGGTACCGATGCGGCCTGCTAGCAATAATTTTATTACTTATTTATGGAACATTATGTAAAGATATAAAACTTATTATGATTAGTTTACCATACTACTTCAACCGTTTTCTTTTGTCATCTGAGTGAGGCCTCTCACCAAGGTCACTCTTTCCATCTTCCTCCCAACCCATGTAAATAACCTGTCACATGCATATAGGGAAGAGGTTAACTCTGCATATTTCGATATATAACACATGATGATTATGTTGAGGTTTTGGCTGAAAACTTGTTTAGGTTTTGGCTTAAAACTTGTCATATTCAATAGTGATGTTTAAAATTTGGCGCGTGCCGACAGCTCAGATGCGGCGTGGGGAGCATCTTCTACTGCCCGTAGTGAAGGGGTTAATGCCAAAAAATTGTAATGCCCCTTAGCCTTGGTGTAATTCTAAATTTCTCAGTGTGAATGTAAAATTTTGAGGGATTTCAATGATAGGATTTGTTTTTCTTGTAATATGTACATACCCATACGTATGGTATTATCTACATCACACGCATGACCGTACACGCACACGCATTATCGCACACGTACATCGTGCACACGCATTTCATCGCACGCACACGCACACGTACACGTACACGTACACGTACACATATACATACACGTACATGTACACGTACATGTACAGATACACATATAACACCTGGACACGGATATACATTTATACATATTTACACAAACACGAATATATATATATATACATATTTATATATTCACAAATTTACATATTTATATATTCACAAATTTGCTATGACAGCAAAAATATATATATATATATATATATATATATATATATATATATATATATATATATATATATATATATATATTATATATATATATATATATATATATATATATATATATATATATATATATATATATATATATATATATATATATATATATATATATATATATATATATATATATATATATATATATATATATATATATATATATATATACATATATATATACATATACATATACATATACATATACATAATAATACATATTTACACATTTACATATTTACACGGACACACACACACACACACACACACACACACACACACACACACACACACACACACACACACACACACACACACACACACACACACACACACACACACACACACACACAGTTGTACTTGTGCCTTTACTTGTATTTGTACTTGTACTTGTACTTGTACTTGTACTTGTACTTGTACTTGTACTTGTACTTGTACTTGTACTTGTACTTGTACTTGTACTTGTACTTGTACTTGTACTTGTACTTGTACTTGTACTTGTACTTGTACTTGTACTTATGTGGTCATATAAGTATTTGCTCTTGCACATACATGCATACATATGTGCTCACACACATGTATACGCATACGCACACATACATACTCATATTTATATTTAAAAAAAGATTTTAGAGTAAAAAGCAAAGAAAATGCAACCTTAACAAATTATTTCTTTCCAGGCTGAGACAAGACTCCTCGAGGAGCAGCGGCGAGTCCAAGTGTACCTCCATGAGACGACCCTGGAGAAATTAGGAAAGACTTGTGAGAAGGTGCTCATTGAGAAGCACCTGGAAATTTTCCACAATGAGTTCCAGCACTTGTTGAACGATGACAAGAATGAAGATCTTGCTCGGATGTATCAGCTTGTGTCAAGGTGTGTGGGTGCTTAGGCTCCTTTAGCTCTTTGCT